>JBAJNP010000870.1:0-76145 GCA_036877545.1 Yasuhikotakia modesta | reverse complement strand
ACACAGTATCTGGCTACATTTGTTTTTGATGCCCACAGACATACTATGAGAAACTGGTCATCCTGGACTGATGGTTTCCTTCCGACAGCTTCCTTCCTTTCTTTAACAGAAAGAGGAAGTGCATCATAGTTCTGTCAGTTTTTCTTAAAAAAATCTCTCCTTCACCCGGTTTCTTTGTTATTGACTAATGAAGCTGCTTTGTTTACACACAGAGGACAATCCGGGAGCTGCAGATGTCTGCTGTATTCCTTTAAGTGCAGAGGCATATGTGTGACTCTCATGACATTTTCTTTTAATTCACAACTGAAATATTACCAGATAGATTTTTGTAAATTACCAGATAGATGTAAATTTACTGCCATATTAAAAACGTGTTACTGTATTTTTATAGTATTGCAGTAATGAGGGTATTAATTTTAATAATAATTGGTAGTAGTAAAACTAAAAGTAAAATGACATTTTGAGGGTAAAATGTTTATGTATTTAATGCTTTGTATCTGTTACAGATAAAAGTTAGGAAGAAAAGTTAAACATGATGCTACACATTCCACATCTGTGGTCTGTCATCTGGCCATCCTTGCTGTCCAGGCATGTTTTTGAAAGTTAGTTGCTGCATTTCAGTTGTTAGCAGTCAGAACAGCTATTCTTTTGGCCTAAGGGCTTGTGTTTGTCTCTGTATTTCCTCATAGCAGTCTTGCTTTTCCAGCTGAGTGAAGTCACATGTTATGAATGGGAGTCGCTGCCTTGATTGAAATGGTTGGACACATACTGTACATACACAAGCTTGAGAGAACAAATAATGATTTGAGTGACCTTAACTATCTCAGTTTACACAGAAAGAATAGACTGACTGACTGGGGAACATAAACAAATAATGATAACTGCCATTCTAATACCAGAACAAGTGTCACATCATTATTCCTGACTGTTGATGATGACCTATGAGATGTTCTCTATATATCTCTAAATACAATGCAAACAATGCTGATTGTCAAATTGACTTTAAAACTGTATCTTGTGATTAGTATCTCGAAGTCTTAAAACTTGCATGTCTGTTTCCAGTATAACAAGGTCATTTGATTTTCATTTTTATGGTAAAGAATAGTTTTCCAGCTATTAGATTCACCTAGGCACAAAAGATGAGGAATGCCTAATGACCAAAGTGGGAATTTACTAGGATTTGGAAGGCAAATGAAATGTTTGTGGGGCATTCCATTCCAGTTATTCCTGGACCACCAGTATTTAACTGTGCATCCCTTTGCCTTTTTGTAGAAGAATCTAATAAGTGCGTCCAATGTAGTGGAATGCAATATTTGAATGCACCATTGGAAGCTTAAGTGTCTATCACATGCTTATTTTACCAGAAGACATAAAAGGTTCTTCTTACATGCTGCAGTTGGTAAGACACAGTTTTATCTTGTTTGCACTGATTTGGTGCTTATGGATTTCTGCTTAAAAAGCTTATAAGGTTTGCTTTCTCCCTTTAAATTTACGAGGAACTTGCAGACAAATAGACAATTGTATTTATTTTTTTGATAATGCAGGTATTGATAAACTAGCACTGATTGATTAGGGACATCAACAATATTATATTATTTGGTATTCAAATAGTGATGGGAATTCTAATTCTAATAAAGTGTATTGCAATGAAGAATGTGTCATGGTTCCAAGTCTTTGTGTTTCATCACTCTCTGTTTATTCTGCAGACTCATAACTCAGATAAAACAGAATTACTCTTGCCATGATGCTGTTAAGTTGTGGCACAAAGCTGCTGTGCAAGAAACACTCTGTCAGTGGATGTAGATGTTCAAGATGTTTTAGAAGCCAATTCCCAGTTCTATTTCCAACACCTTTAATATAAGATCAAGTCAAAAACAGACTGAAATGGGGTCATGACTGTATGCAATATGAATGGACGTCTTGGGGTGGAAGCATGATTTAAATACAGTTGTTGGGCAAGTGTAGAGGTTGGCGGCCCATGTCCCTTCTGGTGATTCCTTTGATCATCACATCAGGTGTCTTGTGTTGGAGGAGATCATCCTCCCTTTCAACGGATCACTTTGATCTGCTGTTCTGTTCTTCTGCTCTGATCCATTTGTTAGCATCTCTCCCTATGATCTTCTTCAGCAGATGAAGAACCTCTCGCTCTGAAGCTACAGCCAAAGTGCACAAAGATCTCTGATGCATGATCTGCCTATCACAGGTCATGATTCTGACAGTGCTTTAATTAGCATGTTTGCTAAGGCAAATGCCATTGTTACCGCTGGTTTGCTAGTTTTGGAAGAGATCAGACTTGTATGTTGAAAACTAGTGGACGTCTTTATATTGTTCAGTTCAGTCTTTGTTATTCACAACCAAGGCAGAGATAAAAAAAAGTCAGTAGATTGTGATTGGCTCTTTTCAAGTCTCAAAAGTACACAGAAGTATAATAAAATCAAGGAAACGTTTGTATATTTTCCAGGCATTTAAATGTAATTCGCATTCGTTTAGTGAAATAAAAACTAAGATATAATCCATTATTTCATAAAAGCTTTGACCTGTGACCATTTCTTTAATCCTTTAATCAATAAGCATTATCATTTTTAAGATGCATTATCATTTTTAAGATGCCTATTAATATTTGTGTCAGGTTGGAAAAGCAGTAGCTGTGTGATTTAAAAGGTGCCAGAGCTGTTTGTAGCATCTTTCTCTGAGGTATGACTGTGATCTGTGCAACACTTAGTGTTGTGGTGCTTGTGCATTGTGTAATTCTATAGCTTGTATGGCCCTTAGCAGTATGATGAACAAAGAATTTTACAGAAATGTCAAGGCTGCAGCAATGTAAGTGTGTCTGAATTCATGTCTTAGACAAAGAGCAGCTGAGGCAATCTTTCTGATTGGACAAGGACAAAAAAGTGTTCTGATGGTACAATGTCTCAGCATACTGCATAAATGTTGCTGTTCTGGGTAGATGTGGCCTGATGGCAGGTAATGTGGGACTAGCCGTGCTGAATTAAATCCTGATGTTAAGTGTTAGTGGAGAAACCACAAACCTGGTCTGAGATCAGTGATTAAAGTTTCTGCAGTGCTGTAGTAAACCATTCTACGCTTTACCACATTAGCATCTGTGAATGTAGAGCGAAGCATTAGCTGATTAATTACCTGATTACCTGCAGTGGACCGAGGATTGTTTACAAAAGCTTCTTTCATTCAGTATGTAGGCCAATCGGCACAAACACAACATTCAGTCTTAACACACTTTTCCAAGCTCATATGATTGTTTTTTTAATTCATCTGTAAGAAACCATTATTTTATTAAAGTCAGCTTAGTATAAATGTAGGTAATGCGTTGTCCTCTATATACAGGCTGGTTTGTGGCCAGTCCACTTGGCTAACAGAAGGAGCAGATCAGACACATGAGCTCAGTATTGTATTTCTCCTCCATCATGAACAATGGCTCGTTGCCAGATAGAAAGCACTGATGAGGTCATATTTCCTCCTACTGTTTATGGCTCCATAGGTCTGTTTATGAGGTTCAGCAGTGGTTATATGGTGGCAGGAGTTTAGGTTGGGTGATGTCCTGGCCAATTTCCCTTAAATACACAATGTTATCACATTTTATACATTTCATTTGTGAATAAATGTAATGGGTCTTTCATTTTTAGAGCTGGTATTAATATTGAAGGTGTTGGGAACCATCTTAATTAGTCACTTTGTGGTCTCAGTTCCATTCTTGACATAAATGTGACTAGTCACTGAGGTAATGTGCCCTTTAGTCCCCCTGGGTGACAAACAAGAGGCTGCCTAATTAGAAACTGACAGGTTGAATGTCAGCGAATGACACTGCAGTATTTATGGTTGTTTGTGTTAGATGCATGGCATGCTGTTTAGGTATAACGTATGGTTTTCTGTGATGTTAGAGAATCCTAATAGATATTGACCCAAGATGACAAAACCTTTGACCTCTGTTAAAAGCTGTGTCCCCAATGAGAAGCTACTTGCCCCATCTTTTCATTCTGAGGGCAAGGGTTTGACATTGCAATATGATTATATTATCATCCATACAGTGAGTTCTAGGTGAGCTTAATATTAAGGTAGACTTTATAGTGCTTCATCTAAATATTTAATGTTTTTGGCTAGGCTTGCACAATAAATGAAAATTGCACTATGAATTTGTGTAGTGGATAATAAAAATGTCTGGTATTGATTTCATTTTATGTTTTAATCAATATTTCCCTTTTGTGTTCCTAAAGCTGTGATATATTAGCTATTAAAGATGTTTATCATACTGCAAAATGTGTCTGAAGTTGCTGGCTTAATGAATATATAATATTTAGGTCTGTTTGGCTAATTAGGCCTGTAGTGATGTTTTTTACAGCCAGCAAATGCGGCAAAGCTGTAAAATCCTCAGCGTTATTATAGGTTTGGTATTTTTCCATTGTTCCTAAAATAAGTCTTTATATAAGGAAAGACAGGTGGCTTGCACAGATAGTGGATAAATCTTATTTTTGGCTCCTAGTGGCACCTTGCTTGCACAGATCCTGTGTTGACTTTTTTTTTTTTTTACCATAGATGTTTCTCTGACACTAAATTTGTGGTCTTGGATCTTGTTTGTTAAGCTTTGCCCGGTCATGCCAAGCACTATTGTGTGACTATTCTAGTAATAATCCCTTGTGTCTAATGAAGCCAATTAGCTTAAGCCGTAAGTCTTCACTGGCCCGTTTGAATTTGATCAGTGGAAGGCTTTGAACTAGGTTAGAAACAGGAGAACAGGAAAACCCTTATGTTGCCCCATAACAAACCTCTGCTGTGTGGGGCAAACCAGATTTTCATTACAATACCAGCTAATAATTTACTGTAAAGTGTCAAGGTCCACTGTGGATGCTTCAAGTTCATTCTTTTAATTGTCTCACAAAGCTATTAAGTCACAAGTATATCTTTCCCCAGGCATGTGATAAATTCCTAAATGTGATTGTTTATGATGTGATTAAGTTATAAAGACTCACTGACTGTTTTAAGCGGTAGCATCAGCTGTTTGTTTAACATTCATGTTATATCACATTATGCTATCGTGTTACACATCTGATTATCAGCTTCTGCACCTGGTCGTCATCTCTTCACCCTCATATGTGGGTGTCCAATGGTGTTTATTAGCGTGCAGGCCTCACACTGCGCTTTTGTGTGGAGAGCATATTGTGCATTAGCATAATCACCAGTAATGTCTAATGGATAGCTTTTCTAATGTGCATCAGTGTCAGTTTAGCATTATGCAGATGAAAGCAGTGCTTGATTGTAGTGAAAGAAAAAAAGGCCAGTCATTCGTCAGAATGTTCCTTGCATGGGCCCCTGAAGTGTGGTCCCAGTTCAGCGGACTCCTGTTGAAATCAGCTATTGCTTGTCACAACTAATCAGCCTCACTGTAATTATTCCATCACATTGAGTGGTTACTCACTCCACAAGGGCTTGTTTTGTAGGAAGTATGAAAATTAGGCTGTTTTAGTAAACGTGACATTTTTCAAGACAGCAACAATATAAATTAAGTCACATTTATTTAGGGCTGTAAGTACTTAGGTTTATTAAGTAAGAAAAAAGTAGCTGAAGAAAGAAATTCAAGTCAAGATCCTGTTTTGTTTATTATATGAATCAGTTTTAAAAGGGATAAAATGTACACAAAAATAATTGTTTCCATCATTTACTCATTCTTGTGTTATTACAAACCTATTTGTCTTAAGACTTTGGTAGAACATAAAAACGATATTTTGAAAAAAATCTCTGAGGTTTTGTTCTTATAAAATGAAAGTAAATAGATGCCACTGTTTACCAGTATATTTCAAACAATATTATTTTGTGTTGCTTAGAAGCAAAAAAAAAGTCATGCAGGTTTGGAATGATAAGTATGAGTAAATAAAGAAAAAAATGTTTATTTTTGGGTGAAGTATCCATTTTAGAGAATAGTTCATTGAAATGTGAAACTTTTCCTATACGTCAGATCCTAAAATAAAGCAGAGAAACTTTAACATCAGTTTTCCTTTTTAATTGAATTGAGGGGCAACATCCTGAGGATGCAGCTTGAAATAGCTTAATCTGTTCTTCAGACGGCATCACTGGAGCTTCCAGGCTAGTACGACACAGTTACTCTGTAAACAGGAAGTGAACTGAGTTGACCAATAGGATGAACAGTTCAATAAAATGGTAAACAATCTCAAAATCACAATGCAGTAAGATCTAAACACGGCATTGTTTTATTGCTATAGTTTGCTCAGTTAATTGGAGCTGTTTTGCATACATGCATTTTGTTTACCTGGTTTGAAATTGTGAGGTTGTCTTAAAATATTAGTGGAATAACTTTTTATAATGGCCATTCTTTGATATTTTTATATGTAATTTGTATTGAATAAAATAAAAAAAATAGTTAAATAAACACTGTTATGTATGACTGTTTTGAAATAAGTAGAGAGGAAACCTTCATATACACAAAGGTTTCCTCTCTACTTATACACATATATAGTGTGGGAAACTATCAAATTTGAATGTGGTATTTCCTGGGGAGTTACTTGTATGAAATAACCTTCAGTTTGTAAGGATACATTGCACAGAACATTCCAGTCACTCTGCTCAGGGTTTGCTGCTGAAAGTATTTCTGCTCCAATTTATATTCTGTGCTTAGTATTGTCTTCAAAGAAGGAGGACCATGTACCCCACAGGCCTAAAATATGCAGCCAAATACTCTGAATGCTCAGAAAAGGAGCTCTTTGTCTCAGAGTCTCCTAGCAACCAAGTGAGGCAGAAATGCGATGATAGAATCACCCTACAGGGAGAGAGACTTCAATTGATCTGGTATTGTCACTCGCCCCAAACACTGGCCAATAGCGAAACAGAGGGTTTTTTGAGAGTTTAAAGAACTGGGGTGCAAAACGGCTTGGCTGAATAGATTGGCCTGGAACTGGGTTCTGAATGCAACACCGTACATAGCCCTTGGCTTTTAGCTAAGACTTTACTCTCTCTTTGCTGAGTTTTGATGATGTAGCATATCCTGGGCTGCAGAATAACATTGTTTTGCCTACGACAGCATCTGTGATTGTTCATTTAATAGTCAGGGAGAGAAAGAACAGCATGACCTTCCATAGCTTGAGCCCTTTTTATCCAATTAGCCGATCTGTTGATGAAGTTATGGGCCACATAAGTGTAATGATAATGGCATCTGAAGGACCTTACACAGCAGTGCAGTTTTTTTTCTCAGTGTGTAGGATCACTTCAGTCTCGGTTTGATGACATCATAGCCCAAGCCATTTGTCATTGTGACATCTATCAGATTTCTGTTAAATTTCATTAACCTCTGAGACACAACAGATGTTAGGAAGAACCATGACCTTCTTATACACACAAGGAAAGTAACTGGTGATTTATTTATTTCGAAACCATGATCACCATCCACTTTCATGACATGAGAAGGTGTGATATTTGGCTAAAGTCTTAACGTTATGTAATTAAGTACATAAATAGTTTCTGACTGATTAAGGTTTGGAAAAAACATTCCTCTCTTGGGTACATGTACTCAAGGAGGCCCTAACACACTGTTATGCAACATAACATTAATAGAAACTGAAATTTTGGTTGCTGTGTGAAGCTTACAGAACACGTGTACATTTGGCTTCAACCCCAAGCAAAGACTGTTATGTGGATCTATCTGTAAGTGTGGTTTTACATTCAATGTAGTTTAATATTTTGTTATTGTTTTTAACACCAAAGGATGGGCATAAAAATCAAAAGCCAGATTACTGTGACATTCACATTTATCTCTGGTGATCCAATCAGAACTGCCAACATTAAATTCAAATGAAGTCCAAAGAGGACTCATTTGAGAGCAATGCAGGTACCATTTTTATGGCAGTTTATGTCAACTGTCCACTCCTGTTGAGTCCATTAGGTGTAAACATCTGTTTATGTTTAGATTCTAGTAGTTTTAGTTTTTTAGTTTTTCTTGTTTTTTAGTACATTCCTTGTTTTCCTGATGTAGATTTTGGTCTTTATCTCATGTTTGCATGCTCACCCAGTTTCTGCTGTCATTTAATGAATAACACCTTATTTACATTATTCTGTTCATATTTTCTTATCATTGTATCCTCCAAAGCTCTTGGAAAGTGTGAAATAATAAGGAAGGCAGCCAGTTATAAATTTAGTTTAAAAGAACGCATGGAGCAAGAAGCTTATTTCTGGAAGTCTTGTTTTAACAGCAGTGAAGTCTTCTCGTCATTTTCTTGTTCTGCATTATTTAACACGTATGTTCTGCTGTGTGATGACTGTGATGTTGGCAGATGTCTGGTTGGTAATGAGACGCTTTCTGCTTTTTAGCTTGAAGTTTTTTTTCAGTTCAGGAAGTTTAGTAGAAAAGTAGCACTTTCTTATTTTAATTTTCAGTCACCTGCCACTTTTTTGTATGACCGGAATCTTGTATTATTATTATTTTATATTAAAAATTATATATTTTTATGAATAATTCTACATCATATGTAGTTTTCAGTATTTATCATAATGTGTTTGTTTCCATTGATATTTTCACACATTGTTTATATTTCAAACTATGTAGCTATGTCTATTTGGGATAAATCAATTAATTTAATACTTGATCCAAGTTTGGCTTATCCAAGCCGCACCTAACATTACCTAACTCCCAAATGAAATAAAAAAATCTCAAAGCAACACAAAACAAATTAAAGGAAATAACTGAGTAGGTTAAAATGACTAAGAACTACATTTGACCAGCAGTAGATTTAAATGAAACTTCAGCTTGTATCTTATGTCTGCTGTGAGTGGACTGAGTGGAGCGTCTGTTAATTATTCACATTTATTTGCAGCATGAATAATGCAGTCTCTGACAGAAGCGAAGGCTCAAGTCGCAAACACTGCACTAACAGCTCTGATGAAAGGTGTTGACTCCACAGCAGGAGGTGTTAGAGCAGAACCGAGACCCACAGTCATCTGCCCTCTCATCATTTCCTGTTTCTGTCTTTCTAATTGGCCAATTGCAAATGATAGTCTATTGCTTTTCCTTCAGTCATCACTCCATTCTTTTAAAACAAATACATTCTCAGAATGCTTGTGGTGTTACTATAGTTACTTTTTGGCAGATTTGTTACACAATTTAATTAAAAATACCATGTTTAAACTGTGTAGTGAAACAGATTTACAGATTTTCTCTCTGTCGGCAGGTGTAACAGCACTGCTCATGTTATTGTCTCCCTGTGATGAATCACCTTATTGCTTTTAAATCGCAGAATGTCTTAATGTAAATTTTTACTGCAGTTATTGTTAATATATATGGTAAATGCATTAAACCGCGGTTCATTTTCAGAAGGGCCAGCAGTGCACTTTAACGCACTATTTACACCTGATTTAGGATCAGGAGCCGGTTTCTGAGCCAAATGTAAAAGGATGCAGCATGTAACGTGTCAGTGTGTCCAGCTGCTTGGCTGTCAGAATAAATGTCTGCAGGCTGCTGCGGAAGCACCTGCAGCTTAATCACACATGCGCTGCAGGGAAAGCTGCTCTGTCGACTGGTCTCCCCGCTGCGTTACTTTTAAATAGACTGACAGGATGCTCACTGTCCCCTCTGAATTGCACATTGATGCTGACATGAGGACAGGTGTGGCACATGCGGTTACATGCCTGCATGTGTGGAATTATGGGTATTCTTCACCTATAAATGCGGAGGAAGTTTTTGGCACATTTTTTGCTTACTCTTACTTTGAAACTGTGTAAGCTTTAAAATAGTGTGTGTGTGTCTGTGTGTGTGTGTGTGTGTGTGTGCATGCACATTCTCTGTAGCGCGCTCTTGTTTCAGGGATGCAACTGCGTGTATGAAAGGAAAGACTTGATGAATAAGCCTGTTTAATGAGGTCATACCATAAACACTTGGATATATATTAAAGTGAGTGTAAGCAGCTGAAACAAAAATTTTAAATATCAGATATACACATTGATATTCATGTGAAGTAATGGCTCTGTTCCACTGTAGACCTGTTTGGAACATGCCATAGACAACCAAACAGTCCCACCTACACGGGTGTCTGTTCTTTTCATCTCTTGTGTAACAGCGCTGGAGTTCTTATAGGATTAGAGTTGCCAGTTAGAGGTCTGATCTTAAGCCCATTCACATGCACTGAGCTTCAGTCCTGAGTCAAGCTGTGTTTGAATGCTGGGTTATTGGGTTATTACAGTGACAATCTAAGCTGTTTAGCATCGGTTCTGCACACTGGGGACTGTACAGAGGAAATATTATATGTCACTGGATCGATAAAAGCTTTAGATGTGGCCCGGCTTAGGCTTTCTTGGGTTTGTTGTGCTTTGCAAATGGTGGGTGGTTGGTTGTAAATAATGACTAAAAACACATTTTTGTAATGTAATTTAAATCAGTGATGTTATTAAAAAATATATTTTAGTGCTCGTAATGCTCACAAGTTAAGGAAGGCTGTAACATCTCCAGAAAACTTTTATGGCTAAGAAATAACAGATTAAAATAATTATTCATAATGACATTTAATTTTTTATTGCCACCAAAATTAAAATGAAGAAACACAGACATATTGTAAACATTTGACAGTTTCACCCAGCACTAGTGACCAAGCAGACAATCAGTAATTAATAACCTGAAGAATATATGGATGTACTGTATCCAGTACAGCTGACTGTCGGTGAATGCATGTTCAGTTGCTAACGCCACTGACCTTGTTTTTGTTTGCAAAGGCTCCACCTGGTGCCATGTGCTCTTCTATGGATAAAAATACCCTTAAGGGTTGCACTGGTGTCAATGGGGTCTCAAGGACAGTGCGGGGAGAATAAACACACACGCTTATGCACAGTTGGCACAGAAGACCCGCTCTTAAATGCTACAGTAAGTGGTCTGTCGGTTGGCAGGCGTCCTTATGGTGGTTATAATGCTGACCCGGCTTAACGACTCTGAGCCTGGAGACCTCACTAGCAAAGCTGTCTGTAAAACTCCAAGCATCTCTCTGTGCATATTTTTGTTGTATATAGGTTTGCCATGCAGACCATTGATTTCAGGCATGGACACAGGACAGAAAATGCTGCCATGTTTTAAAGAGAAGATTGTGCTTACAAATGGTAGCAATGGCCGCTTCAGAGAGCCACGCCTGACCTCACCGGTCACATTGGCTGTCTTGTTGACAAATCACTTGGGGCTAATTAAAATGTGCAAGCAACTTTGGCTCAGTTTGCCTCCCTTGCTAATTGTTGGCAGGTTTTCAGATTTAATGAATGACAATTTATGAATATAAGCTTTGGTTATTGTTGATACCGCACTTTCTTATTATTATCCTATTATTGATACTAAAACACACTTTAGTAAATGGCACAGTCTCAATTAAAACATAAAATTGTGTGTTTTAAGGTTGACTCGTGACAGCCACACATACATGCTAAAAACCACTTAACACACCATAGCAACCACCCACAACACCATAGCAACGTGGCAGCAGGTTGTGCAAGGACAAACATCACTGACATCATTAACTTTGGGAAAAACATTTCATAATGTTAATTTAATAATACAAATATTAATAACAAGAAAGTTATTACTGAGCTAGAACTGTAATTATTCATAATATTATCTGTTATGTGCTTATATTATTATAATATTAATACTATTATTCTAATATTATAACTATAATGTGATAATACTGTTAATATAATAAATAATCTTGGGTTATTTTGTTTGTTTTTTATAAAGCAGTATTGATAAATTCGACTAAATGGGGTATTTATTTATACAGAGCGCTTTCATATGACAGACCCTCACATGTCATCATGCGGCTATCATCCCAAGAATCTCAATCACTCCCCACAGGCACATAGCCTTTCCACCGTCATGAGATCTGTGTCTCCACATATAAGATCTGTGACAGAGAGATCAGTGCTGATGCTCGGTGTACGTCCATGCCGAACAGCAGGACAGCCACCATGTGTTATGCATTGTTAGAATGACTGTTAAACACTTCACAGCAGATTAAAGGGACATGCATTCCTTAAGAGGCAGTTACGGAGGTGACAACAAAATAGCAACATGTTGGTGAAGTGACAGTTATCCTGCCAGAAAAGCCATTTTTAAATCTCATTTGTTGGGAAATAGCATCCCACTTGTCACATTGCATTATGGAGCATTATGTGACTTACAAATGTATGATCAAATGGTGGCCTTTTGCTTATCTGTAAAATATGGAAATAAAGTGGCAATGTTTTGCTTTAAACAACTCTGCAAGGCCTGATAAAGCTGCTGTTTCATTTTTTTAGGAACACACTGATACACATTTTTCACATTTATACAGGGAGCAAACAAATACATGTGTAGGCTGTGCTTAAAACCCAATGAACATTTTAGGACATTGTAGGAGTACTACAGACTTGAGAGCTGTTCCAAAAGGTATGCAGATATTTTGCTTGATGGCTTTTTAATTGTTGAGTTGTAAGGCATGTGTCCTTTGTGGGTGCATTGCATTGTAACAAGCTTAATGAAACATTTTCTACTATAGCTGTGCTTCTGTAGAAAGACGAAATGTCCAGTTTTTAAAGTGGCTTCAAAAAACTGATCTTTGTGATCTTTTTTTATTGACATTTTATTGCTATATTTTTATGGAGTGGTAATAGAACATGATACCAGACCGCAGTGCCTATTTATAAAGTTCCTGTTTATGGACATTAAACAGTACATAAAAACATTGCAATAATAAGATGATGATTATGACTGTATGTTTCTTTGTGGTCCTGGTGTCTGGATTTTATGATTGAACGGTGCAGATACACAATAGATCTCCTAATTGCTCTGGTTAGGGACTTTTATGCCTGCTACACTGCCAGCTTAAAAATTTAAAATGCAATGATTGGTCCCGTCGGACCGACAATTTTCTGACAGTGTCGTACACACCACCTGCTTGGACAGCTGATTGCAGCAGTTTATTGTTATAGAGGTAAATTATAGACACTGATCATAAGGTTGATGGGAGTGCCTGTTGCCATGGACACAGTGATGCTTTAAGTGGAATTTGAAGAGGCTCTTGACCAACTTAAGATGTGCTTGACTTGGGTGGATTCAGAATCTTGGAATACACAGCAGTCAGTTTAAGTAGAAACCACCCAAAACAACGACAATTTTCTTTACTTTAAACAACCCCTGTAGTTGACAATTTTATCTTTATCTCCGATCATTAGTGACATTTTAATTTTTTTATAATTTTAACTAAATTATAACTAAATGTAACTGCACCCTTGCTTCTTTAATACAAGCAGAATTATGAATATGCAATTTAGTCCCCGCCTCCAGTCAATCACACCATCATGATCCACTTTGTTGACTTGTTGAGGTGATTGGTTACAACATGTTTGTGGCATAGAGCACTGGCGGTTTCAAACAGTGTTGAGAAACTGTCTCAAAAGCAATTTGTGGTAAACTGTCTTTGATGACCAATGAATTTGCAGATGGTTTGTCTTAAAGCAAATTAAAACCAGAAATAAAACACAACATTAAAACCTTACCACATAAATGTTTTACCAGAAGGGTCATGAAAGGAAGTTTATTTCTTCAATTGCTTGTATTGTGACAAACTGACTCAAAATAGGTGTAAATAAATTGGAATAACATGCATTGCACTGGCAAATCATAAGATGTATTGTGCAAAAATACAACAGGAAACACTAAAAGTAATTTGTGCCTATGTTGTGCCTACATTATGTGTATAATGTCCCTATTTTATCTCCTATTATAGATTAAGGGACTTCTGCTCATATTTAAAGTATGGCTTGGCTTCCTTTATGATGTGTCCCTTTATGACACAGAATACAATAGGCTGTACTTGTACCTGTACAGCCTTATGCTGTGCTCATTGAATTTCTCAAAGGTTAGTGTCAAGGCTGCTGTTAAACAACTACTAGGCCTATTGTTTGCATAGCTCACTGATTTCATCATCACTACTGTCCACACACATTAACTGGACTAAGCAGGGTTTGTTACCACACACCCATTTACTGACTCCCCTAAGAGTTGCATAACCACTAAGGGGCTGAGTGCTCTGGGCTTCTCATATTGTGTTTGACCAATCAAAAAACAGTGGTTTCCTTTGTCACAAAGCATGCTGGGAGGAAGCAGTCACAATGAAGAAAAAGAAGAAAATGAAAGCTTTATTTTTGTAAAATGTAGGAGAAAATGACTGCTGGTTATACTTTTAATTTCTCACAGATTCTAAGATTGCTGTTTTGTATCAAGTGTGTAAATGATGGATTCTTTACATAACTTATGCACACTACAGTGTGTGAATGATTCAGAATTATCATACAGGTTACTGGGTGTAATGTCCCATAATTCTATAGTTTAATGTCAGGAATGGTTGTTATGGTAAGATAAATAGCAATTTGTGTGAACAATGCTTTACAGTAAGAGTACATTACAGTAAGAGTGCTTTACAGTGATTACAATGAATGAGAGGACTGTCAAAAAGTGTCCAGTTTACCAAAAAATCATATTATTAAATGTTATAACAGTTTATTGTTAATATTATGTGTAATATTGATGTTGCCATCTATGCACGGGTGTTTTTTTAGGTCTAGCAGTCTGTTTCCTTTTTTTAAGTTACTGTAACCTACATCTTTTTGTGATGTATTGCTTTATTTGAAAGATGCTAACCTTTTTTTAGGAATACAGCACTGACTTTATGATGACTTTAAAACAATGAAACTGTAGATGTTTTGCTATGATCTCCAGTGTAGAAAAGGAAAATAAAGTTAGATCTTCTCGTGGGGACACTGGAGCTGAGAAAATGGGGTTCTGCGCATTCTTTCCATGTTGAATTTAGGAGTAATATTGAAGAGGGAAAAGAAAGCCACAGTGTTCTGGTAATGTCTCATTCCAGCCATCAGAGGTGCAGTTTTCCACTATAGGAAAAGTTGGACCCGAATCAATGAAATCCTGCACCGGTCTGACATCTAGTGGTGGATTTGTGTAGCATTAAAATATTTCAGTATCGTGTTGTTTAGTTCCAGCTTTCTTCTTCGGTTATTAGAAGTGGTTGCTACCCTAGCAGCCACCCACAACATCCTAGCGACCACAAAACATGTTAGCAACCGTAACATCTAGCATTTTGGTAGCCACGTTTGCTGGCACAAACTGAATCACAATGAATGACAAAAATTTAGACTTGAATTTTGATTCCTGTAAAAATGAAGTGTAATCAGACAAAAATATTATAATATATATTATATTAATATATATTATATAATTTATAATTTTAATGGTTGACTTAATCTACACAAATGTCTAAAATCTGGCGCATTTTTAAAAGATGTATTCAAAACCATTGGTAGGTCATTTTACATACCCAGCCCTCTGCTGTATCCTGTAAGTAACAGCAGGGGGGGCTGAAGAATGAAAAATCCCAATTCACCAGCTTTTTTTGACACTGAAAAGGATGGAGGTTACATTTGTCTTCCAATATGGTGCATTAAATGTGACTTTATCTTCTGCCAACGCTACTCAAGGGTGAATTTGTGAGCTCTTACCCTTTCACATTAGGCCTTCAAGACAACATGTCTGATCTTCTGCCATTATTCTTAGTGCTTTCTGGTCAGATCTCAGCATACGTTTAGACCAAAGGATACCACCTGCCCTGTGTGACATCAGACTCTCTTGCCCAGTACAGCTGAGTCTGATGTAATTCTTTTATTTCTGTTGTCATTGAGCGGTCTGATAATATTAAAAGAGGGTGTGGGGGCTGAAGGTCATTTGTGCTGTATCAGAAGGCAAATGTTTAGTGAACAATATGTTTGCATTTGTGTTCCCTGTCTGACTGGGTCTCTTAGTTCTGTATCAAGCGAGTCTGTGTCCGAACATAGAACCTCTTTTGTTCTCTTTGCTATCCCAGCATGCCTTTGTGAGCACAAAGGCAGCCCAGTTCTGGCAGCAGTGACTCTGTGCATGCGGAAGGGGACAGTGTGGCGTTGTGTGCTTGGCTACACAGGTCCACTGTAGTCTGTTTGACTGAAGAACCACTTATACCTCAAGCATTTTGCCTCTGGTCAAAGGACCAGTTTGGAGACCTAAGACTCTGTTTATGCGTATACTGGAAGGCCTGCAATGTCTTAAAACATAAGAACAACACCAACATTTCTTTATTTCTTTATAAAGAAATAATTAATAATATTAATAATTTCTTAATATAGACTGTAGGAACCACATATATGACAGAATGCTTGTAAACAATCATAATTTTATCGAGATTTTAAAGATTTTTATTGTTTTGTCATTCTGTGTTCCACCAAACTCATGTCTCACCTGTTTTAGGAGATGATATGAGTGTTTTCTCACCTTGTGGTGTGAATTCTGTGGTGGGGCTCTGGGTGTTATAAATATATGAACAGATCCTGATTTAATTTTTCTCTCATCTGCAGCACTTGGAGATTGTATATTCCTATTTGCATGGAATGGAGGCGCTGTCCAACCTTCGGGAACACCAGCTGAGGTAAAACTGAGGGAAGGGTTTCATAAGTGGGAAGTATGTGATGGATGATGTATTGTGAGAATAAATGACAGGCAGATGTGCAGATAAAGGGAGTAAATGTTTGAGCTGCTATCTCTATAGTTACCTGGAACACTAAATGTTTGGCTTAGCATCCTATAGATGAACATGCTAACTGTTTTTTTTTTATTAACACTTAGTTAAGCATCCACTAGTATCCAGTTTGTATCTCTGTGTATATTTCAGTTTGTTTCGTCTCATTGTCTGGTGATGTTGATTATTATTTTGTTAGATTATTTATGTTTTTATTTTGATGTAAATCCCAGAATTATAACCACACTAAAATCATGAAAAGATTAAGTTATTTGAAGATTAGTTTTGTGCCTCAGAATGTTTTGTTGTATGTACGATTTGTTTGTTTCCAGTGTAAACCAACATCAAACTAGGACAAACTATAAACTATGGTTTTTTATCCATTATTTCAACAACAGGCATTCAGTGTTAATTTCCTTTTGAAGGAACACAATACAAACCAGTTTGGTACCCATAAGGCATTTGTTTCTGAAATCCATTTTCGTATGTGGATTTGATTTTTATTTCACAATATGAACTGGAGTGTATTTTCATAACTTAAATATGATGTTGGTTTGAGCGTTTGGAGCCATCTACTGTATTAACTCTGAATATGTCTCTTATATTATGTCTCTTTGTCTTTCTCTCTTGTGTTTCTGTGTTATTTCAGGATTATGTGTGAAACAATTCGCTACGAGAGACATGAAGCCAACGAAGTACTTTATTAGTGAGTAAAAACATTCATCTTTCATTTAAAGTAATTCTCTTAATTGGTTATGTATAGATTATAAGATTAATACACATTAAGACATGTTGTGTAAGTTTTGTTATTGTAAGTTTACTTTATCTAAGGTAGTTACCAAATGTTACTGCATGTAACCCTATTGTAAATCATCTTTGAATTAGTAACTTTTAAAACAGGACATTTTAAGTGTTTTGCTCAAAATTTTAAATGTTTTGCTCAAAAACATTTAATTCATCACTGCATGTGTCTGTTGTGCTATAATGAGATTTAGTACTGGTAGCTTTAAATGACACTATGAGAAATACAGGATTTCTGAGAAGTATACACACAACTATTGATCTGCAACATCTAAGACCCACTGACCCACTTTAGATTTCCTTCCTGGAGATCACTGCATATGTGTTTTTATAAAGGCTCCAATCATTGCTGTATGAAGTCAGTGTTGACGCAGGGCTGCCCTTTTTTCTCGCACCCCATACTTTCTGCTACAGGCACGCACACCCAAACGCATATATTTTCCCTCGGGGTGACCCGGACACTCCCCTTCAATTTCACACTCCATATTTCCTTTCTCCTGGAGGAAGACAAAGTGTGTGAATCCCCCCTGCGGGTCACTGGGCCTGTCGGTGGAGGAGAACGTCTCATTCCCTCCTCAGCCCTGATAGAATCCATTGTGTCTGTGTGAGCGTGAGTTGTTAATTACTGCAGCTGAATTAGGTCACTTTCAGTGGACTGTGTGTGGAATATTTGCCAGCGTCCAGTCTTTGGTTGCTCAACAAACCCTCAGCAAAGCTGCATTACTCATTAACATTACTGTTTTAGCAAGACAAAGAGGGTGTTTACTTTAGTTGCAGCAAAAACAACCCTTTTAACTCTGAGGGTCAGAAAAATGAAAAACATTTAACTATTACTAATTTGAAGATTTTTACTAGTGAATCTTAGGGAAACAAATGAAATGAATAAAAATATGACCTATTTAATCTAAACCTCTAAAAATACTGCAAAAATTTGCAACAAATTTCAACTGTAAGATTGTTCTGTTAGAGTAAACTATAAGTTTATACTGTTTTATCTTTTTTATTTTATTTAAATGTTGTGTGTGTGTCAGTTTAAGGGAAAAGAAATGTAGATTCCCTCTTCAAACTCAAGCCTCTGTCTGATTGGCTGTAGCAAGGGTATACCCAGCAGTCACACACATCTAAACTGATGGATGAGCCTGTGTGTGCACAAACAGCAGGAGTCGGACATCGTCTGCCACCCTGCTGTTCATTGGCTGGAGGGAAGGGGTGACACCAAAACTTTCTTCAATCTGCCAGGCTAATGATGCGAGCTGCCTGTTTTTGTCTAGTAGGCAAATGTCTATTAAACTGTTTATATTTTAGGTTCACATTAATGCCTGCCTATAAGTAAGGATTTGTTTGTGTGAGTCAGTCATTCGTTTTATGTGGTTGTTTTTATCCACACACTCTGAAAACTCCCAGTGGAAGACTATTTAAGTTCTAACACTGCACAGCAGCTCTGCCTCAGCAGCCCTGACTGTCTTCCACAGCGACTCCATCCACAGCTTTTATTAGACAGCTCGCTGCTTTAAAGCTCGGCACTAATAATAATCTGAAGGCTTCTTGAATCTGAAGTGCGGTGCTGCTGATTTCCCTCAGGAGAAACCTCTCCTCACAACAACATCCTCTGAGAAACTCGTGTCATATAGACAAACGTGATGCTATCTGAAGCTCTGTAAAGACTTTCTCCATTTTCGAGTATTGCGAGTAAAAATACCATGCTGGGAGTTCTACAATTATTTTTTAAAAAGTTTTAATGTTGTTGCTGTGATGTATTTAATGTCTGCCTTTTGTAAATAATGTTAAAGCAGCAGTTACGTTCGTAAAAAGTTCAAAAGCTCGAGAGTTTTCTCACAGGAGTTTTCGCCTGTTCATGCTAATTGCATGCTTTTGATATCCAGGATTACACAGGCTTTTTATCTAAAGCTTGTTTAACATCATTAATGAATGTGTACATAATTAGTCTTGTTTTGTAGAGTTGGCGATGTACACATTTATATACAAATGTATATACTGTATAATATGCATATACATTGAGATTTAATAGTCTGAGACCATTAGTAAAAAAGTCATTTAAGGGCGAATGTTCCAAAACACATGGTATACTGAAATCTTACTGAATCTTCTTTTTATGATACTTCCATTACACTCAGTGTAATGGTAACAGTTACAGGGAACCTATGTCTGTTAACATTTGCCAAGGCTTTAGGTAACATCTTAAAGTCGATTAAACCTTGCTGTTATTTAATGTCTCATTTTAACAGATGCTGAAAATCGCACAGTCTGCATTTTGTCCGTTACAGTCTCACTCAGACTTCTGAGTTCTGTTCTTTCCCACTTGTAGTCATGGCACATTTCTACAGTAAAAGACGTCACTAGAAATAAAAACCCTATAAAGCTCTTCATGTGTGTAAGAATAACTGTGGACTACAGACAGCATTTCCATTAAAGTCTGTGTTTGTTTTTCTGTGTGCACAATGAAGTGATGCAAGTGATGTTTGTGAGTGTGTGCACTCATAGAGTAGCCCTCTGTAGCTACGTGGGTGATCCATCTTGCTGCTTGCTGTACCCTGGTCTGACACACACACACACACACACACACACACACACACACACAAACACACACACAAACACACACACACAGAAGGGTTCTACCCCAGTATAAAAGGTTCCCCTTTCCTGACTCAATCTGTATTCCTGCTGGGACTCCCATCAGCTTCAGAGTTGCTGCAGGGCACAGATGAGAAATGTAGACACAAACATAACCACACCAGTGCCTTCACTCCATTTGCTAAGCTGACAATGCAGTGCTCAAATAAGCATTAAAATATGTAACACACAAACATTGGATAACATAGTAAATTGAAAATGTTACTTTTAAAGAATACTTTCACCTTTGTTTCAGTGATAGATTGTATTTAATCTATTTTTGCTTGGCCATCATTCTTGTATTGCCCTTTCTGCACAGACTATGTGTGATGTTACCTTATGTGCAAATGTGGCAAAATAAGGTATTATAAGAACTGATGGAACAGTCTCAGCACCCGCAGCAGGTCTGAAATGCTTACGTAGGCAGCTCACTGGATTTTGGAACAAATCCATAGTTCATTTGTGTTACTCATTAATTGCTTTTGTGAATACACAGCAACACTATTACAAAAATGCCAATTACACCAATGGTACATATTGAACAAGATACCAATAACTATATTAAAAACTGTTACTTGTTATTTTTAATTTAAAACTGTAGTAAACGAATATGGGTCTCTTGCAATCAATGTTACATTTGTCATTTAATGCTTTTTAGTGACAAGGGGGGCTTAAACCTTTGCCTTAGTTATATTATAAAATACCTGTAATATTTTAACCTGTAGTAATTGTAATTACTGATACTACTGAAGTTAATGGAACCACTTAACTACAGTTACAGTTATGTAAACCTGTGTACATGTGTGAGTATATAAATTAATATTTAATTTATTAAGATATTACTGGTATTACATTCTGTGTTTAACTGTGTGCCATTCTAAAACCATCTAAAGAAATTAATTTTTAGGTTCACTTAAGATCAACAGATAAACCCCTCCAAGGACAAATGAATGAAGATCGTTTTGACCGTATTCCTCCAAACCCCTGCCTCACTTTGTTCTCATTTTCTGCTCTCCGGTCCTTCCTGAGGGTCTCGATGAGCATTTAATGAGCGCTGGAGGAGTGCATCTATGACCCAGTTCCGTCAGGGCTGCTGCGTTGATGTTGCAGAACATCAGCACACTTGCTGTCTTCAACACTTCATCTCTTCTCTCCCTCCTTCTTCCTAAACATTCTGCTGATTAATAATTGAGAGTTTCATTTTTGTCTCCTCGCAGTTTGGAAAAACGATTAAAGCTGAGCAGAAGAGCGCTGATGAAGGGAAGGAATAGAGAAAGGAAAGAGAAAAAGCAGGCAGTGCTCGTGCTGGGTTTCAGAGAGCATTGAAGTTGCCTCATTAGCCCTACAGAGATGATGTAGCAGCGAGCCATTTGTGTGTGTGTTTAGTTTTTAGTTAATTTTGAAGGGCTTCCCAAAGTTTGCAGAATTATTTAAGGGTGAAGAAATTGTGCAATGTCTGCAGTAGCTGTCAACTGCTTTCAAAGGTATCAGTATCTAATGAGCAGGGGAATATATCTATCTATATAGATATGTATGATGTATGTATGATCTACCTGTCTGTCTGTCTGTCTGTCTATCTATATATCATCAAAATGAATGTGTAGTGTAGAAATACAGTATTGTTAAAAGAGTTTTGTATATTTTGTATATTTTAACTTAAATTTTAGTAATACCGTTGCTAACTTTTGATGACTTCTGAAGGTATACATATACATGGTAAAGGTATATGCATATGTTGACCCTTAATGCTGTTTGTCAGGTTTGAGGTTAGACACTCATAGACTCTGACTCAGTTTCAGTGAGGATGTGAGAACATGCTTCAATTGATCACTCAGTCAACACTGTCAGCTGTGACTGCAGTTTTAAGATGCATATCATACAGTCTGAGATAAAACAACTGTCTACTTTGGCTTTTACTCAAGACCTCATTGTAGTTATATCATGTAATCTGTCAACTACCTACTACCATAAATAACAATAAAACCAACAGTAGCTGAAGTTAAAATGAACAGTAAGCATATAATAAAGAATTAATCATCAGTCAAAATTGATTAATATATGCAATGATTTTATTGCCAAGTATAAGACACAAGTCATTTCAGAGGTACTGTTCAGGTAAAGTACAAGTACAGTTAGCACAGAAAAGCAAATTTACAACTATGATGTCATACTTGTTAGTGTTGTCCTGCAGCTTATAAACCACAGTGCTACTTTAGGCCTGTTATCTCATTGGAATGTGTATTGACTGTTCTGACTCAGTGGCTGAGATATCCAGTGCTCATTGGATTACTTCTCTTTTCACAAACCCACTTTTAACACTTACTGGAGGTGCAGACACGGAGCGCCGCTTGCCGGGGGGACGTTTCTGGCGTCTACCCAGCATGCCTCAGAGATGTCAAACGTTCCTGACTGCTCTGTGACCTGAATAAAAGCAGTGTTAAAGGCGACTGTGTGTCAGTTTGTTATTTCTGATGCACACACATAAATCAAATTGTCGAATATATGCCGGCATCACTTACAGGAGGATATGAGCAGAGCAGAGAGGAAATAAGCTGCCAGTTTCCGCTCGGTTGTTTGATTGTTCTGTCCAATGTTTTCCTCTGGGAATCTGCTTGTCACCTTTTGTCTGCACATGAGTATATCACAGGAGGTAAAATGATGTCAGAGTGTTTGCATTAGATGTTTGATGTTATGTTTGTGTCAGACGTTTTTTAACCATACAGCAAACACACCAAATGTCCAACATAAGCATGTTTTGTTTCCTGTCAGACTATGTGTGATATTTCTCTTGTTTTTTTTCCTCTCTTGCTTACAGTCCAGATGATATCGGCACATGTTGGTACATTCTGCTGTCTGGATCGGTCTTTATCAAAGAGTCCATGTTCCTGCCACGGTCCAGGTATGTGTTATTATTACCCTGCCAAATACATTAGGCAGTTTTGGAGATACTAGCAACAAGTTAACTTTATAACATTACACCCCCCCAATAACAAAAAAATTCCAGAATAAATCGTCCACCCTGCATTTAAAGAGAGATCACAACCAAATAATAACAACACAATAAAACGTATCAATGTTTGCCAAGTAGCTTTGATGCAGTACAAATAGATTTGACCCACACATGCTGAAGCCGGGACTTATGAACAGGACTTCTGAACAGTGGGCAGAAAATAGACATTGAAACCTTTTAGACTGGGTGGAATTTAAAAAGCAAGGCAACCATACAAAAGCACTTCAGAGATGCTCTAGATTTGGTTTGCCATGGGAATATGTCATTTTATCACCATGGCAATAAGAGAAGAGAATCTCTCACTCTGTTTTATTTGGTTGCACTGTGAGAGCTGTGATGTGTGTCTCCTGTAATAGACTGTGACTCAGGCGTTCACTGAAGAAAAACCAACATTGCAGCAGTGCACTTAAACAGAACAGTGTCTTTACAGAGTGCACACAAGTGGCCATTTTTCCCCAACACAGTAACTGATTGTGTACTGATTTTTATCTGAGACACACCACATCTGAAATAGCATCTTATCAGCTTTCTTTAGCACACTATGCACAATTTTTTTCCCTGTTTGTTTTTCCAAATGAAACAAATTGGGCTTTCATTTAAATACAGCCTGGTGAAACTCCTTTCAATTACACCTGGAACACACGTTTGTTGCAGAATGCTGTGTGCAAGTGGCTAATTGCATGGAGATTACATCATTAAAACTAAAATGTTTGTAAAGTGCTGGCAGAAGTCAGAGTTGAGTTTTAGATGCTTTTGAAAATAGCAGTTCTGGTAGCACCTGGTGCATCTTCTGCTAATGTTTATGCAACAACTGAAAGCTGTTCAACACGGTATTGCAGGATTAATTTGCATTAATGCATTATCAGATGTTTCTATTGTTACAAATTCTGTTTAATCTCATCCTTTAATAGTTCTGCTGTTTTCTTTACTTAAGAAACACCACATTTGGAAACATAAATCACATTTACAAGAATTTTCTTGACACATCTGTCATCTTGTGGGAAAAAAGGACTCTGGCAGTACCATGGTGGCAATAATAGATCGACACTTTGGTGCTGTATATTCCATGTTACTGACTGATTTCCATATTAATGTACCATCATTTACATAGTACTTAACTATAGAGTTCTATGGTATTACCCTGGTACCCTATGACAGATGGTTATATCACATGAATATTATATAGTTGACAGTCTTCAGACAGGTACGTGGACAACAGCAATTGTACGACTGGCGTTTTCAACTCCTTTATTTTGTTTAGTTACAGCAAGAAGCCAGATGTTACTATAACTGAGTTTAAATTAGTAACAGCATTCACGGTTTAGTATACTTCTATTTATTAAAACATCAAACATGTCTTTAAAATGCATGCTTATTTACTTATTTACTTATACTTATTTAGTTTAACTTTTACATTCTTTTTCCTAACACATTTTCTTTTATTGCCTCACAGCTTATAATGTTGTCATGCTTGACCACAGGCAAAGAAAGGACAGGGTGGTTTTCCCATTAAATTATTTTAAAAGGCTTTCAGTTCTTCCCTGCAGTGATACGCATTGCCTGCACTTCATAAGAATATAATCTGTGGCATCTGAACGGTGACTGTCCCATGTAATGCAAGTCACTTCCCTGCATGTATCAACATGCCTTGTATGTTTTCAGTAACAGTTTTTCAACTCTGAATGCCTTTCCCCAGCCAAAATATTTGCTTTACAGTAAATTACTTTTAATGTTGTAATTAACCTTTTTTGAACATTTTAAACTTGAAAACCTTTTCGAATATTTAGGAGTTTTAATCACAAATAGTTCTTATTCACTCATTTAAACAATACAAAGACACATTATATATAAGTATAAATCTAGGAATCCTTTTTGTAGGGGTGTTGTAGGGGACTCTTGCACTATATCTGATATTGGCTATAGACTGAGAGGTCATTTTTTGTGTGTAGAGGTTAGTCCTGCCCTCCTGGCTTCACAGGAAGTAGAAGTCTGGCAGGAATGTTGGCTTCAGTTGAGCACTACTAACTCTGGGACAAGGAATGCGCACACACACACACACAGACTCTGGTAAGGTGAAGGCAGTAGACAGGGCTGTCAGAACAGAGAGCTCCCAGCGTAGTGTGTGGGGTAAAGCTGGACTATCATGTAGTTCTTGTAAAATCACAGGGGTTGTTTAGTTGCAGTGTATGTGTATATTTGTGTATATATGTGTTGAATATAATATAATAATATATAATGTGTTGAAGTGAGGACCTTAAACACACTCTTGAGGATTATTTCTGGATATATTTTGTGACAACATTCCCTTATCTTCAGGTAAAGTATTTTCATATCTCTTAACTGTTTTAAGGCAACTTCTGGTATGTTAAGGTAGCTTAAAAGATATTACGTTCAAAATGAAGCCTTTTAATCTCCTAAACATGACAGTAAATGTTTTTTATAAACATAATAAAAAAAATGTGAGACAAGGCTCATTGTCTCTTTTGGTTTCTTGTGGTAAATTTCTGGTAAGTGGTTTTGTGGTTGTGGTATGTTCTGTTTCAACACACTTTAAAGTCTTGGGTGTGAAAAAAGCTACTCTTCCATCATTATTGAATTAAAACAATAACTACAATAGGACAAGTTATTAAGCTTATATAGTAAAATGTTCCAATTATGAAACTGCCAAAACATAAAGGTTAACCATACAAAGTAATTAAACCATTGTTTAGTACTTGTTTATTAATTCCATTCATGTATAACATTTAACCAATTGTGATATCATATTTAGTTATGTAACTTAAACATTATATGCTACACTTAATTATATGCTACACTTCATCTTTATAAGAAATCATCTTAATGGTTGTGCAATGCTTTTATAGTTCCTATTTTTAATATTAACATTAAGTAATTGTACGTTGTAAAGCATCTGTTGTCAAGCTTTATTAAATATGCCTCAAGCGATATCATGCATCGTGTCTAACAGGTCCGGGTTGCATTGGCGCTTGCGTCGCATTCTGTCAGCGCTCGTCCACGACCGCAGATGTGAGGGGCGGCGGAGCCCTTTACCGCTTACTGAAGCGTTGCAGTGGAATCCTGTTATTGCTTTATCCATTGCACTGTCCTAAAACCCTCCAGTGCATCAACTTTTCCCACATGACTTTCCCACCAACAGCACTTGCGTAACAAACCTTTAATCTGTGCTCCGCTTAACATTGGGAAGGGGGTTGAAAAAAGGGAGCTTATTTGCTTTGGAAGCTCATGTTTTCTTAGCTACTGTGTTTGTCACAGACAACCAGGAATGTTGTGAAAAATGGAATGTAGGGACTGTGTACATGTGTTTGTGTGTGTAAAAGGCTTGTTCTCTTTTTTGTTGTACTCTGTGCAGCTATTTTTTAAAAACACAGAAGGGAGGTCATTCAGTGAGTCATATTCTGAACAATGAGTCTGAGGTTTGTGTTTAAGGAGCAGTGAAGCAGCATTTTAACACAGAGCTCAGGGTGTGTGGTCTTACACCAAGGAGCTGTGTGTGTGGAGAGTGTCCCACCTGTTAGTTCAAGTCTAATGTTTTGGCACTATATCTGCCAGCTGGAACTATAGTATCCTATACTATACACCATATATGTATAAATTTCAAATTAAACTTTATGAAAATAGTCAAATTAAAGAGTCAAATGTCAATATTTTGCCATTTCCTCAGTGGTCCCGGGCACCCTGTTGGACAGTTAATAATTTTAACTATGCAGCAATCAAATCACTTGGAATATATAGTGAGTGGTGTTCGTTTTTTTA
Source organism: Yasuhikotakia modesta (assembly GCA_036877545.1). Classification (NCBI taxonomy): domain Eukaryota; kingdom Metazoa; phylum Chordata; class Actinopteri; order Cypriniformes; family Botiidae; genus Yasuhikotakia; species Yasuhikotakia modesta. The sequence continues at coordinate 49,340 of JBAJNP010000870.1, read as the reverse complement.
TTAACAGTAGCACTGTGATAAAATATACATTTAAATAATCAAATGCATACACATTCCTACATGGAGTTGTATTTCATGTTTTCTTTTTGGGGGCAGGGTTATAATTAGCAGTTTTAAATATATATTTAGGAGTTTTGCTGACCTCTCCCCTAGTTAAACCTCAGTGTCTGTGAATGTGTACATGTAAGTGTGTCACCTTTGGACCAAAGTGTCATTGGGCAGCTCATCTGACTGACAAAAGTGCCTTGCAAGGACCAATAATCGTAAATGAACAAACCCAAACATGTGAAATTTGTGCAACACAAATCAGAAGTGCAAATCAGAAGTTTTTAAATATAATTCACTGTTTTCATTGTTGAAACTTACAGATAGATGCATATTATTTCATTATTTTCTATTATTCTATTATATACATTGTAGATTAAAAATCTGACATTTCTGATTCATAAAATTATGAAAAGATGGCAGGATATTGTGAGCAATGTACAGGTTAAGATGTTTTAAACCATATTTGAAATTGCAGTAACTGCATGATGGGCCATGGCATTGACTTTGTATCACTGTTTTGTACATATTTGTCTTCACACTGCATGGAACACCACCTCACATTTCCGTGACCCCCTATGTATATTTTCAGTACAGAGTATTCAGTGTAATCACTCTCACACTCCATTTCTTTTCACTGTACTTCTTTCATTAGCTTGTAATGTCATACGGTGGACTTTTCCAGCCTGGTCCTAGTTTCTTTCCCAGTGGAATCTTACTGCTTAGGCCAGAAACATTGCCACAAGTGTGTGGATGTGTGCTGTAGTGGCTTGGATTCTAAGCACACTTTCATTCCCACACAATCTTGGAATTCCATAATTGTCTGGGTGCTTTATAACCTTTATAATCTCTCTTCTAGTTTTGGGAAGAGGTCAGCTGGAAGTTTACGTCGTGGATGCGAGTGCATTGTTCTGGAGCCATCAGAGATGATTGTGGTGAGTAACTTTGGAGCAGATCTTAACATTATTATGCTGTGTATTTGTGTGATGCATGGAGTTGCAGCCCATGTAGAATCCAAATCTGGCACTTACATTTCAATTCTAGTAAGGTTTCCATTTCAGTTAGGAGGCTGCCTTAGAAGTTAGCTGCATATGTAGGCAGCAAATTAGGATTTGAAACAGAGCTTGCTGTATATGCTTGGAGTTTAGTTCTCATAAATGGTGTACAAATGTTCCACTTGGCTTATTGAACAAACTTATATTGTGGATTTATTCCTCTTAAATTACTCAACCCACTGCAGTTCAGTTTCAACATGGCCTCCATTTAGCCCCAGCCAAAAATTACATGTAGGGAACAAATCCATTCAGTTTGTCCTATATCCTGTAAAGCAAATTCATTTAAATAGGTACGCTTCACAAATACAGCAAGACTCTGCCTATCTAAATATGCATCAGTGGGTTTGGCTAAGCTATTGAGGTTCTCCGCTGTGCCGTGAAACATGCCTGAATGCGACAACATCTGCAGGCGGCCCTGTACGTGTGACAGTGCATGTTAAATCTCAGGTTTGGGCGATGGCCGCTGTCTTCTGTGCCCTCAGTGGGTAAGTCATCTGTTGTTACTGGCCAAAGCTGCCCTGTAATTACAGGCAGAGGCAGGATATGGATACTGCACTCTCGCTCTCTCACAATTCTCTATATATTCCCACTGCTCTGAACTCGCCGGCAGTTACCATAGCAGCGGTTGGTACGGTAGCGAGAGATTTGATGTGTAATCCCAAAGGCAGAGTGGGTGTGAAATGTGAGGCTGCAGCACAAGAAGAGAAGCGAGAGGAAGAGGGAGATAATCGTGTCACCCTTTATGGTGTAGTGTCACAGTGTCCAGCACGTTTATATGCAGCTCATACCCGTGATGTATTTGCCAATCATGTGGACTTGAATGCATTCAAAGCAGCATTGCAGTCACGTGGTACTGGCTGTCAGCTTTTGAACGCCTGTGTGAATGCATTGCCTGCATCTGGAGCTACAACAAAGCAATATCCAGCACTTAACTCATTGTATTGCTTATAAAGAAACAGTGGTAATGTGTTAGATGAAAGCTGATATTCTGAAGTATGCTGGGAACCAAACAAAACCACTGAGACTTTTTTCAAAATATCTTCTTTTTTTGTAAGTTTGAAATAGCATTTTTGTATATGTTTGGAATAGCATTAAGACGAGTAAACATTTTTAAGTGAACTCTCTTTTTATGAATATAACCAATGTAGTTTGGTATTGTAAATGTCAGTTTAAATAATTCCACAACATACACAGTTCCACACCAGAAGAATCCTCACAAACTTACAGTTTTGTCTCTTCTTCAAAAACTGCGTCTCCCTCCAGTTGTGCTCCTGTCTTTGACGTAGGCGTTTGAGGCTCAGCCCACACACACACACACAAAACAGACAGGCTCGCACACCCACTGCTATTTTTACACAGCGTCAGTGAGGGAGTGGGAGGGAGGGGGTGAGGATAGAGAGGGTGTCTCACTCGGTTCCTCTCCTCTCTGCATAGGTGGACTATATGGATGAGAATGAAGAGTATTTTCAGCGACAGGCATCGCATCGGCAGTCCCGCCGGAGATTTCGCAAGATCAACCAGAAGGGCGAGCGGCAGACCATCATCGACACGGTCGACCCTTATCCAGCTGGCAAGCCGCCCATAGGACGGGGATACCATACGGTAAGTATACTTAAACTTTACCTGTATAGCTCCTCCTTTCAACTCCTTTTTTAAGCTCCTCCCCCTACAAGATTGATTGGCGTTCCTTTTTGGCTTTTGCTTTCCTGTTTGAACTAATTCTCTAACTTAATGTATGTTACAATATTGTTTGTTTTTACTGGAAACTTAAAAAAATTGTATGGACTATATATTAAATAAAATATATTATTTGATTTTTTAATGGAAATTGATAAAACAAACAACTCGACACTATTTTGCAATGTGCTTAAAACTGTAATATAAAGCAAAATTTCTAGTTATACCATCCAGCAAAACCCATGCATGATGTTGTATCATATTATTAAACAGCTATGACAAAAATGTTCTCACCATGATGAAATTTATTGTATCAGCAGGTATTTGCATACATTTTACATTATGTGGTGTTACATTCTAGGTGTCGTGGTGTACCAGTCATCACCCTCATGTACTCTAACTCTTACTTGTTTGTCTTGCATATGGCCACATAAGTTTCATGGAAGTTTCACTACAGCAATGTTATTTAAAGCTTTAGGTTACGGGAAGTCTACCTGGAAGTCTGTTCTTAGTGGCCATTTAAACACTTCACTGTTCTGAAATTCTTAACATGGATTGAACAAAGTTTATTTCCCCTCATTTTGCTAATATTTGTACATTTGTTATGCTTCCAAACCCTACATAGTGAAGACTGAACTCACTTCTCAGTTTGTAGCTGCTGAGAAGTGTGTGTGGGCTGATTTATTCTTTTTAATTTCTGTATCTGTGCTATTGTTTTCATGGTTGCTGTTTATCTTTATTCTGTTTTTAATTTATCCTCATCCATTCTCCTGCGCTTGACTTTTAATACATTTGCTCTCCATTAGGACTGTAAGGGGTCATACAGTAAAAGGAGGAAATAAACTGGCCTTACTGTAACTTATGAGCTTAAAAACAAATTAGGTCCACAAAAAGCATTTTTGACCCTCTTTTGATCATTTAAGTTATTCTCTAACCATATATGTGACATTTTTGCTTGGGTCATTATATGAATTGCTCACAGTATAATTTTGGATTTAAAAAGCAAAATAAAAAAATAAAATAAACATTGCTGCTCATTTTATATTTAGTGGTGGCATTGCTTAAAGGCAATGGCCTGTTTAATTTTAAGCATCAAAGAGAAAATGAAAAACAGCGGGGGAAAATTAATTTATGACAGTTTGGGCACAAAACCCTTTACACTAATAGGTTGAGAAAATAAAAAAAAATCATACAATATCACACTTTTTACAGTTGTAAGAGAGAAGGGTTAGAAACTAGCTTCCGTTCCAATGTATGGAGTTCGGGTTTAAAATGAGGTACTGACTCATTGTAACAATTTACAAATACTAATGCAGTTTTCACAGATCCTTTTCAGCTTAATACAGCTGCTTTTGCACTAATGGATGAAATCATGGCGTCTTGTTTAAATGTGATTAGCTGTTGCGCTCCTTGTGTTTCGTTTTGTCTCTTAAATGTTAGTTGTACCTGCATAGCAACAACACCTCACACTGTTTGTGCTTGTATGTGGAGGGTTTTCTGTCATTTTCCATTACAGTTGTTCATTGTTGTGCCTGTGATGGCTGCTGTATGATCTCCCTGTGGGTGTTAGCCGCTGTTGGGCCCATTCATTGTCAGTATTCTGTTTGATTGAAATGTGCTGCTGGTTGAAATGAGGATGTTCTGGGACCTTAGTAAATCAAGACAGAAAATTTGATTGGATCATTAAAAGTGGGCTTGTCATATTTTATAACGTTTTATACACAGTTATTGCAAACCATTATGATATTTTGATCTTTTTGATATTGTGCAGCCCTACCTTTGTACTAATGACAATAATAAAGAACAAATTTCATAATTCACTTCAAAGCTTGTGGGTTGTAGCAGGTAGAAGAACGTGTCCTTGGATAGAAAACATGCTAAAATAGTTTTCACTAAATCTTCTGTAGATTTTACAGCAGGGCTGAGCTTCATAACTTTTCATTTAGGGGCGTTGGCCTCCTCAGTGTTTTTCCTCATGGAGGTTCAAAGCTGGACCCTCACGTAGACACATTGTTGATCCTCGTTCTGAAATCTGTTCTCATTCATTCCCAACATTCCTCTCATTCCCGTGGGAGAGAAGCCAGTGTTCCATCAACATGTTAGGGAATTCTTGCTTTGTTTTGTACACCAGAATTCGCCAAGCATCATTGCACTGAATTGTTTGTCCCTTGAGGTACATTACAAGGAGACGCCACAAAATGATTCCCACCACCCCATCCAGTCAGCTGCCCCAAACTGTTGTTGTTGTTATTGTCTGTGGGAATAGATGTGGATCCTGGTGTTGTTCTCAGATCAGTGGTGGGCGGTACGGAAGTTCATAGGAGTGCCTTCCAGTAGAAGCACAACGAATTGAATGTTAAGCTGCCGGGTGATCTGGCTAATCCTGCCGTTTTTGAGATCACCTCCGCAGTGGGATTTTCATAAGCACTCAGATATAGCCAAAGGTAAAACTCAGTTGAAATGGGCAGTCAGATATCAGACTTTGATATCTCATGTGGCCTTTGTAGAGCTGATGTCCAGATCGGCATTAATTGAATCCAGATTGAAGTAGTTTTGCAGTGCTGTATGTATTGTAACACTGTACTCCCCCTTACACCCTAAACAGATTCGTCGTGCTTGAGGCATCATGTAGATGCACAATCATTTACACCCATATTTAAATGTGGGTGATGAGGTATTGTTGATTCATCACAATGATTTTAGTTTTAAGGGAGTTACATCATAGAAAACTACACTTGTCAAGCCATTTAATGGAGTCTTTTGGTTTGATTGTCTCTTAATAAAATAACTTACAGACTGACAGTCTCAGCTCTACTATCTACACAGACGGCAAATAGTGACTGATTTCTTTTTAGCATACACTGCACACCTTAATAAAATAACTTACAGACTGACAGTCTCAGCTCTACTATCTACACAGACGGCAAATAGTGACTGATTTCTTTTTAGCATACACTGCACACCATTTTCTCTCTCTATCAATCCCTCTTTTCCTCTGTGATACTGTGGGGCAGCTAGTTTTCAATGAAACCCTCGGCCAGTAAACAAATAACATTATTTTCTTTCTTTTGCTTCTCTTAAGCTGATTATTTGTTAAACAACAGCACAACATCCATTAAATATCATCAAAGGATTTTTTTTCAATCTAGTTGCATAATTAGCTAAAATTCATTGCTTTTTTGTAGCATCCGGCTCATGTTTCTCAGCTGTGTGTGTCTGTGCGGCTCCCTCTGTTGTTTTGAAGCTGCTGAGCTTTTCTAAATGATGTGTCCCTCTGTTCCTCCCGTAGTATGACTTGCAAAGTGCTTTCTAACCAGGTTTCTGTCAGCTTGCTGTGCTCCTCAGTAACTCAGTCTGATAATAACTCTCGTCTCCTCTGCTTCTCTCCTCATACCGGCTGCACTGCAGGAATGCGTTAAGGCTCAGGTATCGTATTTATTCACTGTTTATGTGTGCATGTGTGTGCGTCTAACTTCCTGCTTAGCTGTGATATTATAAATACAATGTGTTTGTGGTTTAGTGGACATATGTGCGTGGGTTATATATGAGCTTATAACCTTGCAATTGTACCAAAATGACTTGTTTGTGTGTGTGTGTTTGCATTAAAAAAATCAATGCGATGGTCCTACACAGATTTAAAATGCTTGTTGCTTTATGCAAGCAGTATAGATTTGTCTTGCATTAGTGGGGTTATTTGCAAATATGAATGTTAAATATGTACAGTTTCAACATCCTGAGCTTTACTTTATAATGAAAAGTAAAAGAAACTCGATTTCTCTTTTGCTTTTTGTGAAGAGTAATATTTGTCTATTGAAAACATGTCACTATTGCTTGAGTGTTCTGGGTGGTTGCCAGGGTGTTGCAAAAATGTTTATTCTTAGCTCATTGATGTGTGGTTGTAAGGGCATGTTGGGTGTATTTGGCATTGCAGGTGGTTGCTAGGGTGTTTCTAGGTGTTATTTCTTCCAAATGTTTTGTCTAATATATTGTCTGCCTTTTAAAAACATGAATCTAATCAGTTTGAAAAGCAATAGCACATTGTTGTTTAACAAAACACACAATGTGAAGTATCACTCAGTCTCAAATGGTGAGATGAGTTACACATACCAGCACAAAAACAAATGATTACAAGCTAACACAAGCTCCATGGCTAACACAGTGTGATAATGGCAATTATAAACTTGATTTTATTTCTGACATACTTGCAAGACTAGCACTGAAAAAGAGGTACAAATAAGATGACGTGTGTAATGCTCTGCATGTGTAAGTGTGTTATTTGGCACCCCAGGCCTGATGTGGACCGCTGATGTGTGGACCACTGAGATGATACCTGTTTTGCAGCGATTAGATTCAGTGAGGAGTGAAACAAAGCAAAAGCGATTGGGAGATGGAGAGTGTGATGTGTGTGTTGGAGAATGAAAAGGAGTGAGTGTCTTGTCAGGTGTTCTTGTGAAGAGTCTGGTTCTATTTTTAGAACCATCCTCAGCGATTGCTACTGCAGCATCCACCTGCACCGAGTCACAAAAGCCTTGTCTACACTTTAAAGGATTTATACTATCACAAACACACACAAACAACCCCACACACACGCTGTCTGATACATGTCATGCATATTTTTAAGACAAAGGGGAAGGCAGATGAGTGTATTTTGGCAGGTGTGATTCTTAAAGGAGCGTTCATACATTCACCACAGCTGAAATTTACTCTCACAAATGTCCCAGCTAATGGTTTTAGGTTGTAAGAATGTTTCTCCAACCTTTCTGTTAAGTTACAAAAATGTTGTTTTGTAAGTTCTAAGAATGTTCAAAGCGGCCTTTTTTAGACACTGAATAAACATTATGCCTTGGTTTTTAAACTGTCCCCTTAACTACTTAAGAATAATGTTTTTGATATATGATATACTTCCTTAAAAACATTCTACTAACTTTACTGGAAGAACATTTTGGATGATGCTCAGATAAGTTTTGGACAATGTTAGCTAATGTTCTGAGAACATCCCCAGTTAGCTGGGGTATTGTTTGGAGAAACATTCTACAGCTTGGCACGCGTAGACTGTCCATTTGCATAAACGGCAGTTGACAGTTATAAGATCAGCTCTGTCAGGGCTGTTATGACAGCTATAATACAGTTGGTGGTTTATGCCGCATGGACATTTAAAATCACAGATAACAGTGAGGTGGACAGCTGGACAGCTGTCAGTCGGGAGGCACACCAAAAATCTTGAGCCCTCATTATGTTTACTGTTTACTTTTACCAGCTAAATCTCTTGACTTCTGCTTGTTTTCTGTATTTCTCGCTTTCTTTCACTCACTCACACTCAGAGGCTTCACATTTTAGGCTATGTTAACTTTTACATCTGAAACTTTTTTCTGGAGCAATCATTCTCAAAACTGTGCCACAGCATAACAAAGTTTGAAATAAAGAACTAATTTTTTTAATGATGGAACTGAAAGATTAATGTTTGATTCTGTTAATTGAACACCAAAAAAACCTCTAAAAATATAAAATATAAATATATAAAATATAAATTAAGTTAAATTAAGTCAGAACCAGAATAAGTGGTTGATGATTTCAGTAGCTAATTATGACACTATTTAATGGCAGATTTGCAAAGACATTGTTTTATAGTACAATTTTTTTATTTGTTTTTGGCCAATATTATATATGCCAATATAATACATGCACAGACACCTGCTGCCCTACTTCATTGTGTTCTATTACACTGACCTCTCGCACCCTTTTAAGTGTTGTAAACCAGCCCTTATTTATTCCCCTGTTTCTCTTAAGAAAGTCCATTGTAGTTGGTAGACCACCAACCCTTTTCCATTCCCTTCTTTTTGTCCTAAGAAACTCACTCCAGCTCTCAATCGGTGAGGAAATCCTCTTCCTGCATCTGTGTTTCGACAGGAAACCAGTAGAATTGGAAGTGTAGTTGTGAAACATGGATGCTTTGAACCCGGGCAGCTAGCGTGGGAACCAAGCAGCTTCGAATGAAGGAGTTAATCACTCTCTCTTCCTCTGTAGGCCACTCACCTGTATTGTCTGTAACATTGATCTTTAATTGGTCCCATGCTAAACATTTCCTCCTCAAAACATATCAGTTCTGCTCAGCTACATAAAAAGAGCATAAAAAATGGAATTTATTACCTGGTCAGTATTGTAAAATCTCTCCCTTGATAACATTGATTAATTCATTATCTTATATGAACTAACAAAACAACCATAACAAAGACTAGTTTGATTAATTGATTTAGATGAATGTTAGTTGATACAAATGCATATTGTTCATTAGTTCATTGTGCAGTAACTAATGTTTTCCGCTGACGGTTTAAACTAGTTCTTACACGTCATGTCAGTTTCTGTCATTTAGAAGATTAGTTCATAAACCTGCCATCACTATAGACATGTTAAGATAATAAAGCAGGTTAATTGATTCATTTGTATGTTTTATTTGTGAGAAGTTTGTGGTCTCATAAATCTGTTTCATGGTTCACAGTTTTCCTAAAATGAATTTTTAAATGTGGACACAATAGCAGGGAGCTTTCTTCAGTCGGCTTGTAGCTGTAGGCCTATCTTTCAGAAAAAAGAATGCAGTTTAGCCCTGCTGTATTCAGATTTTGAAAAGGTTGTGTGTTGAAGGGAATGATCCGGAAGAATTTCAGTCGATGTTAATCCTATCTGTCTGTCTCTCTCTTTCTCTCTGTGTCTCTCTCTCATTTCCTCTGCGTCCCGACTCCCCCGTGTATATGTTTGAAAGGGTTCTTTGACAGTTGTGCTGTTTTCAGCAGTAGAGGGATAACAGTAGCTTTTCCCGAGGCACTAATATCTCAGTTTGTATTCAGAAAAGCTGCCCAGAGCTTTGCCAAAAACATGGGGTATTTTGATGGTATCATCACTTTTTAAACCAATAGATTTGTTTTTTCTTTGTATTCATTGGTTCATTGATCAAAGCATTTATCAAAAATGTTAATGCACAACCATTTTACATTATTGCATGTGTTGGCATATTGAGTTTTAATCGCCCTTGTGCCACATAAAGTACTATTGATTAAAAAATTATTTTAACTATAGCTACTATCATTTAAAAGAGCTTAAGTAGTCAAGAAAGGGTGATGACCCAGTTCCAGTTTTAGAAACGATTACAGCTAGATTATTAGCTATTTGCAATATAAAAGCTATTTGCTCACACCGCTCGTGTAGATGTCTGCGTGTGCACGGAAGGCCTTTGTTGTTTTAATTGAAGCAGAGACTGCCTGATCTAAACACCTAAACCCTAGCATAATGAGCATTTTTTGTTTCTAAAATGCACTCTGGGTATTGGCGATTGAAGTCCATTGATGTGTCCCTGTTACCGTGGTGACAAAATGATGCTCGGTTTTTCTACTATGATTGCTGGTTACTCTGACGACAGAACGTGGCACCACCTGAGCTTGTTTTTGTTAGGCATTACATCATCGGAGGTGATGTCATCAGGGGGCTGTTTTGATCCCTGTGCATAGCTGGAAGCCGTCCAGGATTTCACTGGGTAATAGCTATCTGTATCTGCACGCCCACTTCACTCCTCCAAGCACAGACAATAATCATGCAAGCTGGCTATTTGTATTGCGAGACTGTAGCAAGATGCGTATGTCTAAGCATAAATGCTAAAAGCATTTGCATTATCACATGTCATTATACACAGGGATACATCTGTTCACTGCAAGTAAATAATCTTTCAGAGATACAGGGTGCATCACCACTTTCATCTGCCATAATAAATGTGTGCTGTCATAAATAAAAATCACAATGATGTAAGAGAAGGGTGATATAAAAGTATGAGTAAGGATCAAAGATAATCATCCAGAGTGGTTTTGGTGTAACATCACATCCTTAATAAAAATTAAAAAGATCTCTTTTCTGTAAATGCATTATTTTCTGTCTTTTCAAAAGCAAATAGCCCTGGCCTCTTTTATTTAAACATTTTAGATTGATGGTGTAAAATCTATCATCATAGAAAGAACAGACTGAATCCACAATCTCTGTTCTATATGTGTGTAAATCAAAATTTGCACAAGTCATCTGATTGGTTGTTTATTAGCCTGCTGTCCTCAGTTGTTAATATTTTTCTTTGTTATTCAAATTCTCAGCTAGATATCACAGCTTTTCACCTACCATGAGACAAAGAGGGGATGATTTAACAATAACATTTACTGTCTGTCTTTGCTGTATCTCTGTCTGTCAGTCAAAACAGACCTTTAGGCGAACGTGTGAATGTGTTGTGAAAGGGTGAGCTCACTTCCCTCATCCCAATGCTTAAGGGTCGTATGTGGGCGGGACTGTTAGTCGCCCAGAGGGGTAACAGGAGCGTGTGTGTCTGGTGGGGGCAGGGGAGTAAAATGGCAGTGTTGTCATAGCAACACATAGGATGTAAGAAAGCCATGTGCTCCCTTCATCTGTCGTCTGCTACCGTCTTCCATCTCTCTCTTCACCTCTCCATTTTTTCATCCTCTCCAGCACTCTCTCCCGCCCAAACTGAACAGGAAATGGCTCTCCACTGCGGTTGCCATGCCAACTGCCTGCAGCCCGGTGGTAAGCGGAGGGGCGCGTGATAATGACATTACTCTCGCTGGGCTAACTGTGCTCATCACTCATTTCTCTTGTCTCTCATCCCTCTATTCCTCTCCACCCTCCATCCTCAACTCATTTTTTCTCATGTTCTGCTCTCCTTCTTTTTTATAGTTTCTGTATCTGTGTCTCATATGCTCATTTCATCACTTGTTGTCATCATCGCATCTATCACTCCATTACAGTGAGCGATTGTGTGTTAATATGGGTAGTCGACCGAGTATTTATTGAAGTTGACATGTGCTGTGGTGCTTTACTGTAGCCGCCTAAAATTTTTAAAGCAATATTTAAGCTACTTGTTTCATCATTAATGTGCAAGTAGCTTTTAAGAGCTCATATTTACTGAAAGACTACATGGAATGTTACTGGTACTTTTGAATATTAATTAGTCACACTTTGAGCTGAGCAGCAAAATGGTTAGAACCAGTCAAAGCAAAATTTCCCAGCTGTTATATAAGCAGTAACACCACAGAACCAACAATTATTATTTATGTGGTAATCAGTATATACACAATATATTAGTCCATATTACATGCAGACTATCTCTATGCATGTATGTGTGTAGTATAATGGGTTCTTTTAACATCAGTGAGGGAGGGAGGTTCCTATTCATGAGCCCTTCTTTTCACACACACACACGCTTACACACACCCCCCTGCTTTGGACACAAATGAACCGGGAGTGTTTAACAAAGACAGACTGGATGCGTGAGGCTGGTTCCCTGGTCACAGCCTCGACTAATGGTGCATAAAGCTGTGCGTGTGGAGACTGAGAGAGAGCAGAGAGAGAGGAGGGTAGGGGAGCGAGTGCTGTCAGCCATTTTTGCCTCTTTTCCCCTCCCTTACCTTATTTTTTAAACAACGCTGTTGGTCGCCATTGGCTGTCGTTGGTGGGAGAGTCTTACCTAATTACCTGAAACGCAGAAGCGTCGTCTTTAGCTCAGCCCTGCTTGGATTTCTCATCCGTTCACACACTGCTTAACCTCTCCTTTTTATTTCAAGTTTTTCTTCTTTTTAATCTTTTTGCTGTGGACCTTGTGGATGAACAGATGTCATGTGCACCTGACAGGAAGAAACGTTGATTTTTTATTTTTGAAGATGGCACCGTTTTGTCCGAGACATTGAAACCAGTGCATCATCTCTGGAGATTGTACTCTCTCTCCCTCCCCTTTCCCGGGAAAGATTCTCCTCTTCAACAAGGGGGGGTGAACGGGTGGGATTCAGGGGAAGACTCACTGGAGGGGAATCGGGGGAGAGAGCGAGAGAGAGGGGGAGAAGATTAGCGGGAGCAAGCAGGATGCTTAAATTTCGCTGTGGCTCTGCACCTCCATTATGAAGCCATTAGTTAGCAGTGGCGGCCATGGAGTCTCCAGCCAAGCTGATAAAAGCCCAGTGAGTATCGACCCTTTATTTCTTCTGGCTTTTTCCTCAGAATACAAGCAGCACTCACTCATCAGATTAGCCTCGTTCACTGAATATAAGCATTCTGCTGGAAAAAAGCAGAAAGAAATGGATGATTCATTACCCTTTATTTCTGACAGATAGATGAGTTGCATACGGTGTCATATCTGGAATTAGTCTTTCATATCTGTGTCATATCTGTCTTTCTAGGGTCAGGGTACTTAAAGGGTTAATTGTATGTACTGTATGTAGATCTGTGTTAATTGACTGACATTTTGTGCAGATGTGGAAAAGCACATAGTTTTATCGCTGAACCTTATCAAATCGTATTTTACGAGAGGCTGTCGAATGCCACGACCTCATTCGTCGGCTGGTAGTGTAATATGTGTCAGTGTGTGAAGGCGGCCATGTGCACGCCCCCCAACCCCCACATCACACACACACTCACATACACTCAGATGTACAGCTGTGTGGTATGTGTACTGGTTGGTGCTGATTGTATGATGTCAGTTTGTCACAGTTAAAGGAATCGGTAAAGAATTTTTGATAAATGGCTTTAGCAGTGCTGTGATCAGTGTGTATGTGGGCACATTTGTGTGTATTCATGCATGTGTGTGTGTGTGTGTGTGCAGGAGGGAGGAGTTTAACATAGCTGTCAGCTCAATATGTTGAATTTCATAAAGCCGTTTGTGGAAGAACATCATTCCATTGAACAGCTGCATGTTTTTTTTGCATCCTGCACAGATTTGTTCTGCATGTAAATGCATGTCGGTGAGCGATCGTGCTCCGCAGTGTTTGTACATGTGTGGTATCAGAAAACGATCAGCTCTGGACTGTTGAATGGAATGATGAGCACTTTTAACTGTAAATAAATTGATCTTCTGTCAGCCATAATATGTTTGCGTTTGGTTGGCCTTGCGATCACTCGGCAGGTGTACAAACATGGGCAGGTGTTCAAATGTCTATTAAACATCAATCAATCTTTTTATTTTTAAAGATCATTTATTGAACAGTTGCCTGCATGCCCTAAAAAACGTGTTAGATTGTTAGATAAAAATTGTTAGATAATGACATACGAATATAGTTTGTTGCTCCTTACCAGGTGAATTTTGTTTAATTTGTCAGATTCAGTTCAGTGCACAGATGCCAATTTGAGATTAGTTGTTTAAGTTGGGGGTTGTCACAGCAATGCAAAGGTTTCTGTTTAAAATGGGGAGAACATTTTGAAAAAAATGTTATTGAAAAATCTGAACTAGTTTGAATTTAAACTGATAATAAATATGTACTGTAAGTTGAATGCAAGCGTACCTGATGTGTATAAACTATAGGCTTTTGTCTTTTTTTGTTTTGTTACAGTAAGTGTTTGTTTGGGAGAGGTTTGTAAGGTGTTTGTGGCAGTCACTGGTATTCTTTGTAGACTATGACCTCAATACCATAATGAAAATTCTGTGCTGCAAGCCAGACATACAGTAGGTTGGTTTTGAAATTAAATTAGACTAAATGTTACACTAAATGGCTTGGCAGTTACACTTTTCTGGCTATGAAACAAGCAAACGTTTTCATGATATTTTTACACTTACCAGGTTTTACCAGGTTTTTGTTTTTAAGAATGTTGTTTATATTGCCTTAATATAATTACAGCAGTGCAGTAGCAATGGTCAATGGTTCCCTCACTATGTCATATTAAACTTTATAATCTTTTTCATTGTATTTCTGTACTGTTGGTTATTTCTTTGCCTCCTAAGTGACATGAAACTATAAATGCATTTGGGAAATGAATTTGTTACGACTCCAGTGGGAAATATGTGTGCGGAGTTCCTATTTCAGACCTGCGGGACTCATGCTGTTTGTTTGTTGTATAGATACATCATGACATACAATAACAGTTAACATTGTTGTTTATTATTTTTATACAGTAATGTGTTAAATACATTGGCACGTGTTTGTGAGAATATCTGACCTGTTTAATCTGACGCCCAGTTGAAGCTCTTTAATCTTTTGATCCTCTCAGCTCAGGAAAGCGAGAAGCGCCTGGAGCAATGCTGAGGCTTATGGGATAGATTTGCAGCTTTGAGTCCTCCACCATCAGCTCCTTTACATTGTCACACCTCTTGCATTGACAGACACGAGCTCATCGCATGCTTAGATGCTACATGGTCATAGATCCACAGCTCAAACACAACAGCAGATGGAGCTACATTACCAGCAATAGAAAGCACACGCATGTTCTATTGTAATGTTTTATTAACATTATCTTATCATATGCACACTCACTTCACAACAACACACACACTTTAAACCTGCATAAAGCAATTTTTGGACACCATAGTGGGAATTTTATCTGGTTATGTAGGTCATTAAGGCTGCAGTGTAATCTTTGCAATTCTTGTAAACTACAGACAATTTAAAGAGCAAGGAACCTGCCCTACATTTTGCTGTAGGGGACATTTAAACATAACAGTATTGTGATATTCAAAACTGTGGTTTTTTATTTGGCAAGAAGTATTGTATTTTTGAATAACTATACACCAAGCACAAATAATCTCAGTACTTTCACAGAGTGGCCTACTATACAAGTGGGTATAATATAATACAGCTGTTAAACGTTTTCTTTAAAAAGGCATTGTTGCTATTAACACGCTAATTTATGTTCTATGTCCCTCAGAGGCATCACAGGAATGATATTTGGGGCATGTGTAGCATTCTGTGTGTGATCTGTACTCTGTTTGACTAAAAGCCTCTTTAGTTAATTGACTGAGGTCTGTTCTAAATTGTGTGGCAGGAGAGTTTAGTCTTTATTATGTGCTACAGTGACATGAAAAGGGCACTTAAAGGACAGAAACGGACCCCTGGGTGTGTACAAGAGACAGGCAGGGTATTGTTATTGACACGTATATCGACTAATGCCACTACTAACATTTTGTCCAGCTGATGTCCTTGCATACCAAAATATGTGCAGGGAGAAGCTAACCCAGATTTGGTAATGTGTCTTTGGTCTGTTTGCCTAATTATCTTACCCTGCCCATAATGCTGAACTGGAGTTATTTTTTTTCTGCTGATAAAGAGACCAAACATTGAGCTACTTTTTGCTTTGACAGTGTTTGGCCAAGCACTCCAGTGGCCACTACTAAAATAAAGACCTGGGAAGATATGTTTTTGGGTGGGCCTACTGTAAGGTTAATACTGTGTTCTAAGCAGGTAGGATGCCATAAGTTGCAGCATTAGTGTCTGTTTCCACTACAGTAATTAAACAACATATGGCAGAGTGTTTGTTCACTGGTTGGCAAGAAAAAATCTGTGATAGGTGCTGGAAAGAGGAATTGAACGCCATAGTCATTTTGGGGTTTTAGAGAAACTTAAGACACATTAGTCACTTTTCCACTTACGGACTGTCTGCTCTGAATTCAGTGCCCGATCTGGAACCTTTCCAAATGTTTCCACCATGAAAAAGGTTGATTCCGATTCCATCTGGTTCTAGACATTAGGAGAATGTTTCTTTCAAACTATCATCTTCCTTCTCCTATAATCTGAGAACACTGTGAAAAATTCAGTGTGATCTCACTTCTCCCTTATTTCTTTATAAAACTCTTTTCACCATTAAGTTACACTTTGCTTTGTGTAGCTGGGAAGGACAACACTGCATGTGTGAATCACCATCTTCTTCAAATAAAAAGACACCTTGGCAAATGGCATCTCTCAGGTTCTTCCCCTGTCAGTGTAGCTGGTATCCACTCCATTGTTCCCTGAGAACAAGAAAGTCTGTGTTAGGCTCCTGAGAACTGGATTTATTGGTGTAGAGGTTTTGATGACTGGCTGTTGTAGTGGAGGTGAGTGGAGGGGTGATGTGTGTATCTCAGCTGACAGCTCTGTGGTCCAGACGTGACTGTTGAGGGAATGGCCTTCAGGTACAAGAGAGAGGGGATTGAAAAGCTCTGCTGATATCACAGTGTCTTTATTGTCTTTATTTTACACTGCTGAATGCACTCACTGACCTGGTGTTTGTATGTGTGTGTGTGTGTGTGTGTGTGTGTGTGTGTGTGTGTGTGTGTGTGTGTGTGTGTGTGTGTGTGTGTGTTTGTTTGTTTGTGTGTGTGTGTGTGTGAACTGCTGCAACATGTCACTGTGTGTTTGTGCAGTGAAGACACCAATTAAACTGCTTTACACCAGTGAAGAACAGATACACAGACACCTCTTTCTTTCTTTCTTTTTGTTTCTTTATTTACTTATTGATTAATTCATTCTTTGTTCTGTTGTTTCCTGCCTTCTTTCAGGTGTAAATAGCCCTAATTTATATGCATTAACTGTCATGGCTGTAGATTGAAATACCTACTCAGTGCATATGATGAGGAATAGTAATGCTGGTGTGTGTGTGTGTGTGTGTATACACATTTTTAGCACACCTTTAATCTCACAATGCATCAAACAGTAGCCTTTCAGCTTTCTTTATTCTCCCTTTCATGCTTTCTGTTATTGCTGTATTGCTGTTGGTCAAGATCATTTCTATTAAATGTATATATCTGTTTTCTACCAGGTCTGTGTGGTTGTTTTTTCTCTGTTCAGGCTTTTCGCCTCCTGGGAGTATCGACTGCATTTCCGGCATGTATATGATTATAGGAGTGGAAATTAGGTCAGATGCATTTTGTATGAAAGCTATACTCAGCCACAGCTGGCTGAAGTCATCCAATAGCCCCCCAAAAAAAGCAATTTCACTCATGGACACACATATACACACACACACAGACACACATACACACACGGACACAATCGGAAACCCGAGTGAATGGGCCTTATCGGAATGTGATTGTGAGTGTGTGCATGTGTACTGTGGGTTTTCTAATATTAGCTGAAAATTGGTTCTTAGCTTCTTATCTGTGAGCTTTTGTCAGAGCCTTTCCTCTTGCACAAGCACACACACACAGAAACACACACTTTGCTTTTCCAGCCACATCCCTTTCACATATGTTCAGAGTCCTGCTGTTCCCCAAAACTGCCATTGTTTGGACACACCAGACAAGACACACCACAATCCATGAACTGCAAAGAAATGAAAGTGTTTGTTGCTGTTATTTTTTTGTCTGTTAGTATTCCCTAGTGAAGGCTGAATATAAAGTCTGTTAAATGTCACTTAAATTCTACAGCAGGTCTTTATCCCAATCCTCTGTATGTTTGTCTCCACACGCAGCTTCCGGCAGACTTCAGCAGATTACACCTGGCAGACGGGATTCATCCCCAGGTGACGCACGTTTCTTCCAGTCATTCAGGATGTAGCATCACCAGTGACTCTGGGAGCAGCAGCCTGTCCGACATCTACCAGGTAACAACACTATGTCCATATACAATGCTCTGTATGTGATACTGCACCGCAATAGTACCAGATATGTACCTGTGTCATGTATGCCAGTCGTATTACAAACTCTTGAACCCTCATGGATACATTTTCAGCTGTTTTATACAGAAGCGTTTTAAACTGAAACAGAGTAATGCATCCAAACATGAACCTTCTGTCATTATTTACTCTCATTATTTATCCCGTCATCATTTATCTATATGCTGTATATATTTTGTGTGACATTTTTGACAAATCTTTGTGATCTCATACACCATCAAGTTATACTGACAATCTGCCAAGCTGGTTACCATACAGTAACTACAGTTATGAAATTTTATGATGGTCACAAAACAGTCATCGTACATAATCATAAATCATACTGTACTTTAACATTACACAATTACAGAACAACACTTGGTTAACAGAGAATTTTTGGTAAGCAATTCCTTTATAACGTACATAATGATAAACCGTGTACCTTGCATGTTTTCTCATGGTATGTGTTCCTGGATATTCAGACTAGTAACTTTGCTTTTGCAAGCATTATGCTCTCCTGGTTGAGCTACAGGTGCATTGCAAAGATCAAGTGACTCAATTTATATCTTCTAATATAGTGACTCTGTTTCTATCAACTGAGGGTTAGCCAATGGCCTGTGAAATTGAGTCAATGATTTTCAAACAGAGAGACCTCATTTCTCCCTTAACATAGCTGTGTCAGGCTGTAAAAATATGTGTTTGTTTGTGTGTGCCTCCATATATCTGATTAATTGTGTTGGACTAGGTGTTTGCCTGGCTGTTTAATTGATTTTCTTGTGTGATGTGTTTGCGGATTAAAGAGCTTTAATTGTGGGCCGTGTACAGGAGTGTATGGGAGATGATTTAGTGTATGCAGCATTCATGATCCTGACCTGATAGCCATCTGTTAACATCTCATTAACAGCTGGACCTTGTCCTGAGGTTCCCAAGAGGTTGTGAACCTCACTTCACTGTAACTGTCCTTGTCTCTTATAAAACAAGAGCAGACTGGAAAGAACATTGTCAAACAAACATGATAAAAACAGTTCCAACTCTGGGATGTGATTGGATGAGCTGTGTCCTAAGGTGTTGTAAAATAAAGATAAGTGCACCTGCAACCTTGTGCTGAGGTTCAGTGTTGCTTGGAAATCATAATCAGCCAGCAGATTGGATAATGAACTGTATTACCTGGCAACAGGACATTTTTTTTCAGTTTATTATTAAAACAAATTGTTGTTATGATGGTTTTTGTAATGCTATTTTAGGAAATAGCAAGTATAGAATTACAAAGTAGCTGTGTGTGTGTGTACAAATTTAATAAAGCTAATAACTAGCTTGTGACCTCTGACCTCTGCAGTGATCCAATTTACAGTACATCAATAATGTATGGCACTGTAATGTACTGTAGTGGCATTTTTTTACAGAGCCTCTAATGTAAAGTGAGTTCTTGACAACGTGACTTGGATTGTGGCTATATGCTATAGATACCTTACAGTATTTCAGACTTCTATTGTCAGGAGTAATAACTTATATCCTCTATGTGGATGCCAACACGGTCACACAATTTTTTTTAACATTTGAATAAATTATGACTTCAGGTTCTTTTGGGAGACTTGAAAGCATTGATCCAAGAATAGCCACACTGAAATATTAATGTTCCCTTCACGCTCATCACAGCCGCCCAAACACTGCTATGGATCGCACCTGACATGACAGTTTGAAAGATCGGTCCCTTCATCTGCAGCGGTGTATTTAGACTCATTTCCTGCTTAGCTTACATCAGTGGTAGTGTTCGATTAGCATCTCACCAGCTGAGGAAACAAGTTTGACCCCAAAAGTGACACGATCGTTTTTTTGAGTCGAGTCTTGAGTACAAAAAGTTTAGGTTCTTTAAGCCTGAACTGTTGGAGACTTGATGTGAGGCTAGATACAAATAGAACTTTGAATAAAGAGGTGATGTAAATCTCAAAAGACTCAGCTAACAGGTGCCTGTTTAGTAATTTTAGTAAATACATAATGTATTTAATGTATATATAATGTATTTATACAGTAAATACAGTATTCAAAAGCTGAATTGATAATATTTCTCAACAAAGTTACTGTGGTTTAAGCACATAGATATCTAGTCGTCTTGCATCAGTGGCTTAGTTTGTTGGTGATACTTTGATACAGCTTAACATGTTACTCACAATCGATAAATTAAATAGCAACATTTAGTTATTTACTCCCAAACATTGCTTTGAAATACACATACTATTCAATTGAGGGAGTTAGTGGGTTTTAGTGGTTTTATGGATCACAGAGGCTTTTAGCAGAATTTAGGACCTTTAGGTTTGTTTAAACAACCTTTAGAATGCCATGTGATAGACAACTCTCTGTTTTCAATATCAATGTATTTTGCCATCTTCCACCACAATCCCTCACCCTACCCCCAATACAACTCCGCCTCAATGCCTGGCCCAGTTCACACTCTGATTGGTTACTTTTATCACGGTCTGAATATTTGATGAGTAATGCAGGTCATTTAAGTAGAAATGACAGGTGTTTGTGTGAGCTCAAATCGAGGGGCTTATAAATTAAAGTGACTGGTAGCCTGAGCTCTAAAGATGTGGTTGGGACCCAATGTCTGCCAGCAGTTGGTCAGAGCAACATTGCGTGCAGCTGCAGGGAGGAAAAGAGCTTCACTGGGGCTCCAAAGCCAGGTGAGAGTGGTCTGCTGAGATAGTGTCACACTTGGAGATTTGTGTCTGCATGCAACGTTTCGTCTTATTGTGGTGCTGGGTAAATGATGGGTTGTTTTTTTTCTCAAACCTGAGGTTGTCATTTTAAATATAAAATAATTTAAATTTTTGTTGACAGACGAAGGCAGTTACAACAACTGGGAGCAGTCTTCGTGTACTCAAACAATAATTCCATGCTCTGTTATACAGCTGTAAATTTGCAGGAAAAGGGTTGATTTTTGTAAAGATTCTGTTCCTGAGACTGTTGCGTTTACCTTTGAATTGATGGGTTTGGCAGATTTTTTTTTTTATCTTAAAGTGACTTATAATGCATTCCAGATATGTTTTGTTTTTGTGTGTGTTCCTCGGAATTTATCTCATTTATCTTTACATATAACACACTAATGGAAAGAGGTGTTTGTTTTTGCCTTTAGTCTTACATTAGCATCATGTGTTACAGCACTATAGACCTAAACATCATTAAGTCTATAGTGTTCTTGAATGTTTATTAATTGTTAATCATTTTTATTCTTTGCATAAGCATTAATTGTAATTGCTGTGTCAGTGTGAGTTGCTCCACATTGATCAGTTGTTTCTGATTCGCAGGCCACTGAGAGTGAGCCGGGAGACATGGACCTCAGTGGTCTGCCCGAGACGGCCGTCGATTCTGAGGAGGATGACGATGAGGAAGATATCGAACGTGCCTCAGATCCCCTCATGAGCCGAGACATTGTCCGGGACTGCCTGGAGAAAGACCCCATGGACAGAACAGATGATGACATAGGTATGAGAAACCTGAGAAACTCTGGCAACATTGACAAAACTCTCAATAAAGACCAGGGTGTCAGAACATCAAAATTTACTTGAAGAAGTAAGAGGAAGTTCATAAAAGCAACCAAATATTTAGCCAGAAAGAGTGAGGAGACAAAAGGTCACGCAGACTACAGAAGCAAAAAAAGAGAGAGAGAGTGGTGGTGTTGTTGTTTTTTTGAGGTCATTCTGTGAGCCAAACTTCTGCAAGCGCATTAAAATTTGATTGGCTGGGCCGTTTCCACGATTACGCTCCAGTGCTGCTGTGCCAAGCACAGGTCATCCAGTACCCAGACAGGCCACAGGCAGAGAGCAAAACCCCAAATCTCATGTCTGCACGCTCGCTCTCAACAGAGCCTCTCAGGGATCTGTGCAGCCCTGTCATACTAGTGAAGGCAGAAGACTTGATTTGGTTGGTCTGTTGAGCAGAGAATGAAAAGGTGTTACATCTGGGTTGGCAGTTCCAGTGATTAATACTGAGTTGTATAATAATTCTAGCATGTCATTTAATGAGCAAAACAGGTTCAGTCAACTGTGTTCTTGGAACAGTCTTGCAATTTATATTGAACCTACAGACAAGCTTAGCAAAAGTACAGCAGGGTCCAAGTGTATTCAAAGTACATTGTTAAATTAGGATTTAAAAGAAAAGGGAATTGTAAAATTTAAAAATATTTCTTTAGAATAGTATATGTGTTATGTTTTGCACAGGCTTGTATTTAGTGGCATCTTAACTGGAAAATTTTCATTTGTATTGTAATTTACAATAAAGTATTCTGATGTCTCAGTATTTCAAACCTGCTACATGTCAAAAAATGCTACTTTGTCCTGTTTTATTATACAAATACATTTTGCTGTTTAGAAAATGTCTGTTATATTGTATAGTAGGGTAGGGTTCTCAGAAATAGCTTCATATTAATAATGCATTCAGTGTTTGCTTGCTGTTATTTTTATAGCCATGGAAAGAATGTTTTTCCATTCTCCTTGTCGGAAGCACAAACTGCAACTGGTGGAGAGGAAATTATCAATGAAAGACCTTAACAGTCTCTCTCTCTGTCTCTCTCTGTCCCTCTCTCTGTCTCACGCCTCTGTATTGCACTCAATGTGAACTCCACTGCTTGTTTCTGACCCTGTTCCTCAGAGCAACTGTTGGAGTTCATGCACCAGCTGCCAGCATTTGCAAACATGACCATGTCGGTCAGACGGGAGCTTTGTGCTGTCATGGTGTTCGCTGTGGTGGAACGGGCCGGCACAATTGTCCTTAATGATGGTGAAGAGGTCAGTCAGATTTGCCATTACATGAGCCACCATTAGTATCATAATACCATTTAACACCCTTTCATTTTTCCTTAGTATTTGCTATTTAAACATTAGGCAACATTCTTACAATTCAAGAATTCATTCTTCACCCCAGAATAAAAAAAGTAAAAAAATGTTTTTAATGTTTTTAAAAAAATCACCACACACATTTTGCCAGTGATAATGAACAGTGCATTAGTTTTGGATGATCTGTTCCTTTAAACTCTCCCCAGTCTTTCTATGCAGTCTTCTTTTGTGGCTGTGTTCACTCGTAGCACCATCCCTCACTTCCCCTTCATCAGCCAATCATTCGTTCAGCTTCTGCTCTGTTAAACCTGAATGAGTGCCAGCATTCAGCATCTTGAGATTACAAGATGCCTGCGGTACGTCGGGGATCACTTATCTTCTTATCGCAATATTGACATGCCAAAAAGAGTCATTTTCCCCCCTGATGCATCCAAATAATTGAGAGCAGGACAGGGCTTGAGGCTTGTGCGATTCACAGCGACGGCATGTTCCACTATTGTCAATACTCCAAACAACTAAAAAGTCCCTGCACATGATTTCAGTCACTGTCAGTAAAGTTTGCTGATAAGTTTGGTCTAAGAACTTAAATAAACGCCTGCACTCAGTTTAACACAGTTTACAATTTAAATTTAAGGGGTAGTTCACCCAAAAATTAAATACGTCTCTCTGTTGTTAGGTAAGCAATCCCTTAATCACACCATTAAGAACATTACATTAATATTATAACAGACTGTGGTAGGGTTTGTTATTCTGGCTTTCACTGGCTCAATGGAGAGAAGATTGGTGGGGGTTTATTGGTGGTTTGCTATCTTGTCATTATTTCTTCTTTGCAGCTGGACTCGTGGTCCGTGATTCTTAATGGCTCGGTGGAGGTGACATATCCAGATGGCCGGACAGAAATTCTGTGCATGGGCAACAGTTTTGGTGTGTCCCCCACCATGGAGAAAGAGTACATGAAGGGTGTGATGAAGACCAAGGTGGATGACTGCCAGGTGAGTCAACAATCTGATTGGATGAATCTCATGATTTATGTTGATTATGTTGCTTTAGGTTTGTTCTGCCTAAAAACAATCAAACCGTTATGACGTTGCTGCCTTATATATAAAAGATGCCACTATATAAGGTTTCTTGGTGGGTGGCATAATTGTGTAAACAATCCCAGAGCAAAATATCTTAATTGTATAAAACATTTCTTCATTTTTCTTTAAATTGTGATGCAAAATATGCCCTGGACATTTCTAACATCCAAATTATGATTAAGTATCCAAGAAAAATGTCAGTTATATCCGCCCTACTTATTTCAGCCATTTTGTGACGACTCGTTTACTGCAAAAGTGATGTAGCCCTGCCCATTCATTAAACATGAGAATAATG
This sequence comes from Yasuhikotakia modesta, assembly GCA_036877545.1. NCBI lineage: Eukaryota > Metazoa > Chordata > Actinopteri > Cypriniformes > Botiidae > Yasuhikotakia > Yasuhikotakia modesta. The sequence goes on along the minus strand of JBAJNP010000870.1, from coordinate 24,988 downwards.
TGGTGATTAGTGAAAATTTAGCAGTAATGAAATCCCACATCCGTTTCACTGCACTGCCTTAATTGTCATGAGGAATCATTTGAACGTACTGCTGCACTTTAAAAGTAATTTGCTTGTGTTCATGCTCACTCTGGGTTCTCATCTCCTCTGTTAGTTTGTGTGCATAGCACAGCAGGATTACTGCTGCATTCTGAACCAAGTGGAGAAGAACATGCAGAAGGTGGAGGAGGAGGGAGAGATTGTGATGGTGAAGGAGCATCGTGAGCTGGATCGCACCGGCACCAGAAAGGGACACATTGTCATCAAGGTGAAAACCCATTGCAGCATAAGTCAGCCAATTCACATTGTAGCCATACTATTTTCTTTATTTTGTTAAATGTGTGTGTGTGTGTGGTCCTAGCATTCACTGTGTTATGGGGACCAAATGTTCCCTCAAGTAAAGTAAAGCTGACCTTGTAGGGACATTGTGTAGCTTATAAATCAAAGAAGAATGTTTTTTAAAAATCTGGCAGAAAGTTTTCTATGAGGGTTAGATATATGGGTAGGGTTAGTGTAGGGCAATAGAATATAAAGTTTGTACAGAATAAAAAGCGTTGTGTCTATGGATTGTCCACATTAAACATTAAAACCCAAACCGTGTGTGTGTGTCTGTGTAAGAGAGAGAGAGAGAGAGAGAGAGAGAAAGAGGGAGGGAGAGACAGAGAAAGACTTAAAAAGCATCTCAAAAACATTGCCTCAGGAAGGCAAATGTGTATGGTTACAATATCCTGTGTGGTGAGGAGCAATAGGCCAATACATCAATCAGCATTCAGTAGGAAACACTTCCTTGTACTTTCGATTGACAGGCTGTTCCCCCTGATTTACACAGATGCATTGAACATGTCCCTTAATTGATTTCTAAACATGGAGATCTGCTTAGCACAGCACAGTGGAGGCTAGCATGGGGTTGAATACCTTATGAGTTTTATGAGTCAGATACATGTGGAGCTGTGGGGAAACCATTAAATGGACCCATGGATAGCCAATCGATCTAGCTAGAATACAAACCATAAACCATTAAAATTGTATAGTTCCAGGATTTTGAGAGAGCCTTTGAATAACACCCCATCATCCATCTATCTCTTTCCATAGGGCACTTCAGAGCGTCTTACCATGCACCTAGTAGAGGAGCACTCAGTGGTGGACCCAACCTACATCGAGGACTTCCTGCTTACCTACCGCACCTTCCTGCCAAGCCCCATGGTGGTGGGCAAAAAACTCCTGGAGTGGTTCCATGACCCCAGCCTCAGGGACAAGGTACATAAGCAAGTTCGATATTACAGGCATAGTTCACCCCGAAAATGGACATTCTGTCACTGTTCTATCACTGGAGATGTCCCCTTGGAGCAGCATATTAGTTCAGGAGATTTTTTTTGAGTGAACTGTCCATTTAAGTAACTGTAATGATTCACATTTTACCAGGTTACACGGGTAGTCTTGCTGTGGGTGAACAATCACTTCAACGACTTTGAGGGTGACTCCGCAATGACACATTTTCTGGAGGAGTTTGAGTACAATCTGGAGAGAGAGGTCAGTTGTCCTGTAAAATTGTAAAAAACATCTCTGTGGTGGAGTTGACAGTAAAACCATAACCTATAATTTCTCTCTTTGTTGTTCAACCAGAAAATGTGTGGGCACCTAAGACTGTTAAACATAGCATGTGCTGCCAAAGCAAAGCTGCGGGTGGTGACCCTGACCAAACCCTCCAGGGAAGCCCCCTTGTCCTTTAGCCTGTTGGGGGGTTCAGAGAAGGGCTTTCGCATTTTTATTGACAGCGTGGACCCGGGCAGCAAAGCTGCAGAAGTCGGCCTTAAACGAGGAGACCAGGTAACTTTGTGGCACCCTGCAGGTTCTAAAGTACTGCTAGAGGCTACTGAAATAGTTGTTTAAATGACACTGTAATAGCAACATGTTGTATCCTGAGCAGCTATATAACAGTAGTTGTGGGGTTATCAGGAAGTAACTGCTGCGTTTGAGCGTTTCTAATTGCCATTGTCAACCAGTGAAAACTAAGTTAGTCACAGAACTGACACAATTAGGAACATAAAACATTAAGAAAAGCAGCAGTCATTTTTGAATTCCAATTCAGTCTTATGATTTAGCTTCTATTCAGTGTGTCATTTAAATAAAAGCAGACAAATATCTGCCTTTAATCTTGCTTTGGTGTCTAAATATATCCACAGCACATTAATACAATTGTGAACTACAGGAGAACTTAAGAACTGTTTCCCAGAAAACAAGAGAACTTTTCTGTTTATGTGTCAGTGTGAGAATAGGTAATAAATATGAATAAATGCCAAAAATGTTTCTGTTTGTGATTTAGTCAAGTTTTAAACTATTTCTAGAATTTTTCTAAAAATGTTTCCCTTGGAAACATATATGGGAAAAACAAAAAAACATCTATTTTTTTTTTCAGATTTTAAGTAACATTTTTTGGGACCAACTTTTTTTTAACCAGTTGCCAATTAGCTTACATAATACTAACAATAATACTAGCATTAATACTAACCTAAGAATTAATAAGCAGTAAATTAAGAGTTTATTGAGGGGAATATATTCCCCACTAAAGTGTTACCATATTGACTCTTCTTTCTGTCAGAAAACAGTAGTGACGTTTTACATAACAAACCTATATAAAATGTATAGATAAAACAGAAATGTTTAGTCTATATAACTTTCTTGTTTCTTTCAGTTGTTGGAGATAAATGGGCAAAATTTTGAAAATGTGCCGCTATCAAAAGCCAACGAGATCTTACAAAACAACACACATCTGTCTATTACTGTGAAAACAAATCTTTTAGGTAAGTTACACTGACACACAATTTCAACATGTGCACACACACATTGAAATCAGAGATACCAGACACAATGCTGCCAGGTCAGCTGTTGTTACTTTTGCTTGTCAGATGTTACATTTTCCTTTGTTATTTCTGCTTTCAGTGTTTAAGGAACTGCTGGCCAGGCCTGAACAGGACCAAGATCATGACCAGGATGAGGAACCAGACAGGAAGAATGGGGCTCCTCACATCCCCAAAATTGGGGACATTAAGAAAGCCAGTCGCTACTCTATCCCTGATCTGGCTGTTGATGTGGAGCAGGTGATGGGCCTTGAAAAAGCCAGCAAGAAAGCAAAGGCCAACTCTGTTGGGGGCAGAAACAAGTTAAAGAAGATCTTTGATAAGACACTGACCAGTATTCTTCCACCCAAACCGTACAAGTAAGCAGAGCTTAATCATTATTGGATGGTTCTATTGCTCTGTTTGTTCATTGCATTTGTTCATTGTGTAACACTTCTGATTCATTCACAGTGATGTTGGGGTGGGCCAGTCTCAAGATGACAGTATTGTAGGACTAAAGCAGTCAAAGCAGATCCCTCCCGCTCTTCCTGTCAGTGGAAACCTGTCATCCAGTAACCCTGACCTGCTGCAGTCACATCACCGCATACTTGACTTCAACAACCAGCCTGGTAAGACTCTTCATGTGATGTAGATTAGCAGAATGGATCAACATTCTTGTTGGTCCTGAAACCACATTGCTGTCAACCAATCAGATTTAAGCAGTAGGGGTTGGGTTTGAACAACATTCTATGAACTCTCTTGTCTTATTCTAATTTTAGGAGTTTACATCAAGAGTCAGAGTATAAACTTTTTTTAGATGTTGTATCTAAGACCAATGCTTTCCTTGAGAATCTTTCTGTTTAATTGTATGTTTGTGATATGTTACTATGCACATTCCATTTGGGCATGTACAAAACCTGATGCTTAATTAAAAGATTATTCATATTCTTTTTTGTTGTTGTTGTTTTTGCTGATTGTCCTTTTAGAAGCTGTCTCTTTAAGTATTTCATTTTGTCAAAAAATCCTTGACTGCATTTACTTTTTTCTTTTTTTCTAAACATTTTTAAGGATGTTTGGCTAATTAAATCTTGTGCACTGATTCATGTCACTTTCACACCAGCGGTTTTGCAAACCTGGATAATGGTTTGGTTTGTCTGAGTAGTCTAAACGTGTCCATACACGTGTTTGAACATCATAACTGTAAAAGTGACATAAATGGGAAATGATGTTTCACTGTTAGCCTGATACAGTATGAAGTGCTTTAAGCTTTTAAACCATTCAAATAATTCAATAAAAAGCAAAATCAGAAGACAATTATTGCATGCGCAGAATGCTTATCCACCCAGACAGTAGAGTTGGGTGTTAATGAAAGGAACTAAAGCAACATTAGTCATTTCTTTTTCTTTCAGACATGTCAGACCAGGTACTGCGAGTGTTTAAGGCTGATCAGCAGAGTCGTTACATCATGATTGGGAAGGATACCACTGCAAAAGAGGTTGTGGCTCAGGCCATCCGAGAGTTTGCCTTGACCGCCGCCCCCGAAGCCTATTCGCTGTGTGAGGTGTCAGTCACACCCGAGGGCGTCATCAAGCAGCGCCGCCTTCCTGAACAGCTCTCCAAACTGGCTGACAGGATCCAGCTGAGTGGCAGGTGCTGCATTATAGGGCCACCATCTTGTTTTTTTTTATGGAAAAGTTTACCCAGAAATTACCATGTTCTGTCAATGTTTTTTTAATTAAAGCAGTCTGTGTGACTTGTTCACTATCTATTATAAGTCTTCTAACACAAAAATGTATGCAATAACTTTGTGAGATAAATATATATCAATAAAAACACAGCTGTAAGGAAAAGGGAAATTAGAAGGTTTTCAAAGGTTTTCTCAGTCCATAAAATAATACATCATTGTTGGAGTAAGATAATAATAAGAAAGTATTGTTGAACATCTGAGGTATGTTTACAAATGTGGATGCACATGTTAGTAGCAGTATTTCAACTGTTTAAAAATTGAGTAATTCTCATAAAACCTGACTCTAGTAACATTTTCCTCTCATTGGCTTGTTCTTTGTTTAACATGTAGGTATTACCTGAAAAGTAACATGGAGACAGAAACATTGTGCTCAGATGAAGATGCCCAGGAACTACTGCGGGAGAGCCTGATCAGCCTGCTGCAGCTCAGCACGGTGGAGGTTGCGACGCAGCTGTCAATGCGTGCCTTCGAACTGTTCTGTGCCATCGAGCCCACAGAGTACATTGATGATCTGTTCAAGCTAAAATCCCGCTTATCTGGTCCTCCCAGCCTCAAGCTGTTTGAGGAATCCATCAACCGGGAGACCTTCTGGGTGGCCACAGAGGTCGTCCGTGAACCCAACCAGCTGAAACGTATGAAGATCGTCAAGCACTTCATTAAAATTGCGCTGCACTGCCGCGAGTGCAAGAACTTCAACTCCATGTTTGCCATCATCAGGTACAAAGAGCTTTAATGATTTCATCATCAAACTAATGACTCACATAGACAACACAACACTGTACCATGTGATCTTCTGTAGTAGTCCATACGGAAAAAATTGACATGTTAAATATAAGTTGTACCTATATTTTTCAGTGGTCTCAACCTGGCACCAGTCTCCAGGCTGAGAGGCACGTGGGAGAAGTTGCCCAGTAAGTATGAGAAGCTGTTCAGTGATCTCCAGGACCTGTTTGACCCCTCCAGAAACATGGCCAAGTACAGGAACCTTCTCAACAGCCAGAACCTTCAACCACCCATCATCCCACTCTTTCCTGTCATCAAGAAAGATCTCACCTTTCTGCATGAAGGTAAGAGGCCACAGATGGAGAAGAGAGTATGTGTGTACTGGGGTGATACATTTTGTAATACTGAACACAATTTTTAGGAATAATAAATTAAAAGTTTTTATCTTGAGTAACACAATTTCCCTTGAGACAAAATAGTTTAATGGGCTGTGAAAACACATTATGTTCCCTTAAACATCCAACATCCTCTCTTTTTCAATTTTTACAAATATTTTATTGAAACAATTGTTTATTATTATTTATTCTTTAAACTAAGCTGCAAATGATCTATTCTAACTTTCATCAGACATAAATACATTCTTGTCTATATATTAATAATGCCAATTGGGTGATAAACTTGGCCTGCCATGAGGGTTTGGAGGGGAAAGCAGGATCGATAGATTGTGTCTGAAGGTTATTTTTAACATGGCCCATGATCATCAGTCAGATCTTTCTGGTCTTTTTAAGCACAGGGTGTGATCCTGCCACTCACTGTGTGATGCAGCTTTACAAACAGCCTGGTACTGAAGGATTGGAAAGTTAGACACTTTATTTGAAATGACAGCAAGAGCAGAGCTAAGAAATCACTCAGTGCTTTTACTCATTACATCTGCCAAATACTAATGAAATAATCACAAACAAATTAAAGAATAGTCATGAAAAACAAAAAAAAACAACAGGACGTTTATGTGTGACTTCACCTCTGTAGGAAACGACTCAAAGGTGGACGGTCTGGTGAACTTCGAGAAGCTCCGCATGATTGCTAAGGAGATCCGACATGTGGGTCGGATGGCAGCTGTAAACATGGACCCAGCTCTAATGTTCAGAACCAGGTGAGCTCCACTGACTCCTCCTCTGTTCAGTATCTTCACACCATTGAGAAGCTTGTAGTTTCCACTGCTGTGTGCTCAGCCCTTGCCTCACGCTTCCACACAGAGGCTTCTGACAGATTTCTGCAATGTCCAAGTGACTGTTTTTGTCATGTTATGTATGAAAGAGTTAAACCATCATGTATGTCAGTCTCTCTGTCTGTATTTATTGTCTGAAGGGTTACTCGTCTCAGTTTTGACCTCACCTTGGTACCCTCAGTCTGTTTTTTCTCATCTAAGTGCGTCTCCCTCTCTTTTTCTCATTGGCTTTCTCTCCCCCCTTCCCCATCTTCTCTTCATCCACCCTCTCCGCCCCACGCCTCACTGTTCATGGCTCTCCCTTACAGGAAGAAGAAATGGAGGAGTCTGGGGTGAGTATGGTGACCTCTGACGTGTGGCCTCTCTTTAATTTGAGCTGCCTGCTGACTGTCTTTTATTATTCCTTCATTATCCAGAACCCATCCTGAGCTTCACTTTTGCTATTTATTAAAGCATTGATTAAACTCAACCCATTCTAAATGTGTCCTAATTCTGAATTCATTTAATAACATGATAGATACACAGTGTGCATGAATTGATTTACAGTCATTTTGATTCCAGCTCATTTATTAATTTGATATCCCATGATCCATCATTAGCAAAAGTGATTTGTTTTAATGTGACCCTTTCAGCTAAACTACTTAACATAGCTGCACGCCTTCTACTAAGTATTTGCATTTTTGTGTGAAGGTTTTACTTTTGGTTATTTTTTTAAATTACAGTTTCAGTTATTTTCTCAGTTGTGATTAAGATAAGACGTGTGGCAAATCAAGCATTTTGTAAGAGGCATAAAAAATAAGATTTAGGCATGAAAACCTTGAGCAAGAAAGTCTGCTGTTGTCAAGCGTTAGGTTAGGTTAGATATTTAAAATAATGTTAATAAGTATTTTTTTATATTTTAAATATAAATAAAACTATGAAAAAGATGACTTAAGTAAAGAAGACTAGTTACAAAATCCAGAAATTCCAAAGAGAAGGAAAAAAATTACATAAATATGTTCAGCTGCACACCTGGAAATAATCACAGTGTTTTTGCTCTTACAAAATTTGAGTATTCCTCTTTTGTTACTTAACACCCAGTTTAGATTTATCTGTCTGACTGGCTGAGATGTGAAGTGCATGGAATGTTTGGAATGTTCTAAAGCTGCAAGGAATGCGACTTACTGCATGTTTATAAGAGACTGAGAGCGCTCCCTGATCCTGGATCAGTGGTTATTACACACAGCTAAACTGAATTCTACCTTAAACCGTGTGTGTTTGTGTTCAGGTCGCTTAGCCAAGGCAGTGCCAATGCGGCCGTCTTGGATGTGACCCAGACAGGCGGGCACAAAAAGCGGGTCAGACGGAGTTCTTTCCTCAATGCCAAGAAGCTGTATGAGGACGCACAGATGGCACGAAAGGTTAAACAATACCTGTCCAACCTCACCCTGGAAACAAACGAAGAGAGCCTGCAGACGCTGTCCATGCAGTGCGAGCCCTCAATCAACACACGTGAGCTGATTTATCTTCACCTCACTTAAGACTTCAAGTACAAGTACAAGTACAAGCACAAGTACCAGAGTAACTACAGAAAATGTTTCCTTTTTCAGTACAAATGACCAATTCTGCAAAACAGCAAAAGAATCACATTTAAATCTTGACAGTGACTATACATGGGTATAACAACCATAGAAATATATGAGAAAGAAACAGTCATAATTCAATAATATTCTAATGGCATTTATGCTGACAATTGAATTTGTAATGAGAAACATTTTGTGTCATTGAGAGACTTTTAACATTATTATTAAATTATAAAGAAGTATCACTAATAAAACCTTAAAATTATACCACACATAAGGATTACAGTGTCTGGCGTCTGTACACAAAATTATGAGGAAAACAATTCAAGTTCAGGAATATCAGCACAATCCTGCCTTGCATTAATATATTTACAGTTATAAAGTAGTTTTGATACAGTTTGTTGCTATAAAATCTATGTTTGTTGTACATTTAGCATTGCCCAAGAGTTCTGGAGACAGAAAGAGACCTGACACATCTCCAGTGGTCGCCCGGGCAGCCCTCCACCAGCGCCAGCAGCTTCAGAAAGCCAACCAGGCGCTTCAAGTGCCTGCCGTCGCCCTTTACCCCTCCCGCAAGAAAGTTCCGGTCAAAGACTTGCCGCCGTTTGGTAAGACCGCCATCTGTGTAACTTAAACGGGATTGGTTAGTTTGCCGCATCCGTGTGCCTTCAGTCATGGATCCGTGCTGCTCATGACATTTGGTTTGTGTTTGTGTAGGTACGAGCTCACCGCAGTCTCTGAAGAAGATTCTGTCCCTTTCAGAGGAGGCAGGAGACAGACACAGGAAACAGGCCGAGGACAGTGTGTCCAACAACTCCTCACAGCTGTCATCACCTCCCACATCCCCTCACAGCTCGCCTAGGAAAGGTGAGGAACTCATAGACACACAAACCCACAGCAGCCCAATGGCACGATTTGCTTTATGTTTGCTGTAATTGGTTTTCTTTAACCGCTGGTCTTTGCACATCTTGTGTACTCTTCTGTCATTGACATAACTGCAACTGTGGCATTGCTGTCTTATGTTAGGTAAGGCGTAAAAATACCTATTTAGACAGCTTGTCACAGTTTGTGCCTCTGTCCGTTGGCGCCTCCTAGTGCCGCTTAGTCCAAACCACTTAGTTGACTTTCAGGGTTATATAACGTGTTTACACTGCCATCTAGTGGTAATTAAGTAATACATACGTGAAACATGACATTTCCACATTGCAAAGTATCAGCCTTTCTAACCACAACCTCTCTTTTTGTTGCTGTAACAGAATTAGTTTCTTTTATATTTAGCTTACATTACCTTTCTGTTTCTCATTACCTGCATTCAACCTACATTCAGTCATAGCATCTGTAAGATGTCACAGTATGAGGAGTGTTTCTTCTTGTAGAAAAGCCCCAGCAGGTAAAATGGACTAATGCAGGTTTAACTGGAGAGTTCACACAAACATTATAATAATTGTGCTTAAAAACCTTGAGTTGCCTTTGTGAGGACAGTATTTTTGAGGTTTCAAACAAACCACATAAATGTGATGACATCCTGCACAACAGATTTTTTGTCCAATCAGATAATTTAAGAGTAAGATTGTCCCTCCCCCTTCCACCTGCAACTGCTTTATTGTTCATTTAATCATTGTTCATAGCTGTGATGTAACTAAAGGCTTTAGTTTTTACACGTTTAGATTTTCCATAGATGCTGAAAATTTGAGTGAACTCTCTTGTCACACAGATAGTGTATTTGCTCCAGGTGTAGATGAAAGATGTAGCCTCATTATAGCACAGTTATACTGAAGGATCTTCACATTTGTTTGCTGTTGTGTAGCATAAAAAGCAAAACCTTTTTCTATTCAGCACTGAAAATAATTGCTACAGTTCAAATAAATAAAATGACCCAATATTTATGTGTTATGTGATACTAATTGGAGTGTTATAATGTTAGCACAGCAACATACATCAACTTCTTAACATCACTTCTGAGTCCAGTCTTCTGTGCTATATATGTGATGCACAAAGTTGTATGTAGAAGGTCCCAAATCAGACATTTAAAGCTTCCTTTAGCTATATGTAAAGCATAAGAAACAATATGAATGTCTCAGGATTCTGCATTAGAAACAAAAGATTGATTGTGTTGTTTAATGTTCTGATCTGTTAGGGTACGGACGAGCAGGGGATTATCTGTCAGACTCGGGCCACAGTGAGATCTCATCACGCTCCAGTCTAGTCAGTACCTCCTCTCTGGATATGGGGCAGGAGGAACGCAGGCAGCGGTATGGAGGATTGGCTGGGGAGGGCCACGGCAGCGGCCACCGCCTGGAGCGCAGGGCGACTGCCGACCCTGATCAATACAGCTTGGGGTAAGTACCACACACAAAATCCACCTGAGACACATTGTGTTTCTATTGTAATGCTGATCAGAGGAGCCATTCATCACTGGAGAACTTCACCAGTTGTGAAAATCATGTGACATGCAGACTTTAAGAATCCCTTTACCCCTTTAATATTAGATGGACTTTAAAACATTAGATGGGTTTAAATGCTCAATGAAACTAGTTAAAAATTTCCCAATCCTGAAAAACAGTGTCATGATTCCTCTATTTCTCCTGGTTCCTTCCTCATCATCTTTCAGATCCTACTCATCCATGCAGGACTGCAGGGGTCTGTATTCTGGTGCCACAGTTCTGTCTTCCCCCAGCTCAGAGGAACTCACCCAGGACCAGGGTGACCGGGTCTCTCTTGATGCGGCCGATTCTGGTCGTGGCAGCTGGACTTCCTGTTCCAGTGGTTCCCATGACAACATTCAGACCATGCAGCAGGGGCGTAGTTGGGAGGCACTAGCAGAGGGGGCGGGACTCTGGGGTAGTAGAGGGAGCTGGGCGTCGGCCTGCTCCTCTTCATCCTCAGTGGCATGTTGGGGGGAGGAATCAGAGGGTGACACCGGCACAATCAAGCGACGTGGAGGGAGAGATGTGACCACAGACCCAGAGACCAGCAGTATCACCTCCACTGGTTCTGAAGAGTCCAGACAGCACAGTCGCCGGCCCTCACCCATCACTGCGGGCAACACCAAAGCTGTGATCAGTAAGAGTCCCTGTGCGAAATCACACTTGTATCCTAGTTTATAACAACCGTATCCTGTGATTTTTCTTTATAAATGTATAATTCAAAGCTATTTTTCTGGCTTAATATATAGTTTTATATAATGTGCTCCTGCTTCTTTGGGGTCCTTTCTAAAAATTATAGACCATCTGAAAGATACGCTGTTAACTTAGATAATGTAAAAAAGTGGCTTTCACCAATTAAAAATGATAATGTACACATTCTATACATCCAAAATTAAAATTAGTGTCTTTGAACACAAGATTACATGCTATCTTTTAAAGAGTATAAGCAAGAAGTGTTCTAATGTCACATGACTCACTTTCTGTGTATAACTGCATGAGTAAGATGCATGAACTAGTGCATGTTTGCATGCTGTCCTCCCATTTGTGAGGAGCATCAATGGTAGCATTGGTGTCTGTCTCCTCCCCCTCCCAGCACGGAAGGATGGTCGTTACCGGGACCCCCCACCCACTCCGCCGGGCTACACAGCACTGACCATCTCGGACATCACAGAAGGTTCTGGCCACTCTGGCAGGAAACCCCCAGACTACACAACTGCCCTGCAGCGTTCCCGCCTGGTCACACAGTCCCCTGACTCCCAGCAGCCCCCTGCTGGAGGAAAGCCCCCCTTGCCGGACCCCCGGGGCAGAGAGGAGGAGGCAGCAGAGGAGATAGAAGAGGAGGGTGAGTGCTTGTCTCCCAAACTCAGATCTCAGAGGAGGAGAGGTCCACACACAGCAGTCCCCCCCAGGCCATGAGTTACACACACCACCCCAACAGGAAGGTAAACGACCCCAAACTCCAGTTACTCACAAACACACACTTACACACCCAGTCAAACACTCGACATACACAAGTGCTGCATGCCAGGAGGTCACTCCTTCACCTGCCCACCATCACCAACCACCAACACATCTCACACAGTGCATGCGTCGCCACGGAGACAGCCTGCACCTTGTCACCGTGGCAACATCCCAGTCATTGTTCCCTGCTCTGCTGTGTGTATTGGCTCTCACCCATCAGTGCTCGCAGAATCATCACTAGATTTGTCATCATAAATGCTTGAATGTCCTAAATTTTGAAGTGGAATTATTGTGCTGTCAAATAAACGTAATGTTTAACATCAGCTAAATTTGATGTTGAGAGGTAATTCGTTTTGTTAACTTTGAATGTTTCAAAATTGTTTTACATTGTATTGTTTTATTGGTACTTCCTGCTGTGTTATGTCTGTCTTTGGTAAGGTAAGGCCAGAGTATTTTTTATTTGTGTATTTACGTTTACTTGTTTGCCTCTGGCTCTGTTCCAAACCCTCCAATCCAGATCCCAGAATGCCTTGCAATAAGCTCCATAAATGCTTCTTCTAGGCACTTTAGTTGTCACTTTAAACAGATTGGGTCTTTGGTGTTCCATCACCAGATATCCAATTTGTTTGTTTGCTTGTTTGTTTCAATGAGAAAAGTAAAATGTTATAAACACATCACATGTATGGAACATGTTAGCACTGGTTTAGAACAGAGCTGATGCATTAACAGCCCATATGTAGATCTTTGTCTGTCATGATCCTGACAGAAATTCTCTTCTTCTCCCGCAGAGGATGAACAGGTGTCCGCTGTGTGAAAAGGCAACGACACTGGCTTTTATACGCAGAGACTGGTGGGCCTTTTTAGGGCTTCCACAGGTCAAGTTGGACAGCCAGACCATCCAGTCTTCATCTTGCTGGCACTGCCTTTCTCCCTCCTCAATGACGGATTTATCTCCCTGCCCTGCCTTAAAGCATCATGGGGGATTTGTTGCCCTGCATGCTAAAAATACTGTGAAGAAAGGAGGCGAGCAAAAAAAAATATTTGGCACTTTGGAGAACATAAAAATGAACTGAACTGACAACTGAGCAGCGCTATGACATTCAGACACAAAAACAAACTACTGTTAATGGTTACAGACAGTACCACCGTTCTTCTGCTTATAACTGACACAAACACTTCAGACATTTAAACTGATGCACACAGTCGACATTTCTGTTGGCCCTCTACAGGGTGTCTGTAGCCTGAAAGGCAAAGAAGGCTTGAACATGTTCGGACTTCAACTTATCAACCTTCCCATGCACCAATCCTGAAGACAACGCTCATATCTTGTGGTTCAGTATTACAGTATTATTCCTGCAGTCAGGCTGAGGAACTTGGCTTGAGGGACAGCTTTTAACTCTACTGATGAACTGGAAATCTACATTGTGACAACTGGAGTTCATGTTTTGGCTCCTAACATACGTAGCACATTGTTTTTCTATGGAAGGGGCAATGTGGTTAATGGATTCTGTGTGAAGCCTTAGTGTGTGATTTAATGGGTTTCTGACCTTAGCGTGTCTAAGACCCATTAAAAAATATGAATAAAGGACCAGTTTTGGTCAAAGGCCTAATAATAATTTTAATCTGTTGGTGGTGGAAGTACAAACAATGTCAGTCCAGCAGTCTGTGGCACAACATCAAATGCCCCCTGTTGGTCAAGTTGAGAACAGAAAGCTACTCAGGCAAAGGGGGCGTTGTCTAATTTGGGTGCTACTTCCTACCTGTATAGATATCATTAGGAAGGTGTTTTGTGCCTGAAATACAGTGATCTTTGTGTAAGGTTTTCTTTTTTTCTGGAGCGTATGGAGTTGAGCATCAACCAGACCACTGATGCACACAGCTTCCAGAATCACTCACAGAAATCCAGCTGTGCTTTCAAGACTCCGGTGGGTTTGGGACGCTGCCAGTCAGAGCAGAACTTGACAGTGAGACAGTGACAGTGACAGTGAGTGCAAGTCATTTTCATTTTTTGTTACTGTCACTGAGTTTAAACTGATCACATTGATCAGTTGTTAGAAACACTAAACGAGAGAAGAAAAAAAAATGTTTGCAGTGTTATCCACTGTTCGCTGTAACATCACCATTTCAATCTTTCTTTCTCTATTTGCCTGTTTGTATTTTTTTATTTTTGCCTCCCACACATTTTTTGTAATGGTTGCAGATATATTTAACACATTTATAACAGTAAATCAACCATCTGCTTCCACTTTTTGTTTTTAGTGAATATTCCCGTTTCGTCAAGCCAAGACGAATCGCTTGTTTGCAAAATAAGTTGCACAAATTGTACAAGCATAAATTAAACAAGGTAAATAGTGGTAAGTAGCTGTTCTGCTACTCTGTGCGATATGTGATGTCAAGTGGAAAATGTACATTTAGCTGGTGAAGATTCTCTTTTTGTTTGTTTTTAACCACTTACCTGTACGTCTTTTACAAAGACATTTGGTGGAGTATGTATTTGTTCTTATTTTTTGTTGTTATTTTCTGTTTTGTATTTTTAATACAATAATTGTAAATATCGGTTATATTTTTGTTGAATTGTAGAAATGTATGATGTTTATGCCTCAGCATCCGGCTCATATGAAGCTGGGAATCAATAAATTTGAGAAAATGAATCAACGTATAGTTTTTAAATGCACTTTTTGTTTTGTTTGCTGCGCATTGATTTTCTTTTTCTCAAACATTGTTGCGTTAAATGACCTCGGGCACCATCTAGTGTTTGCACAAGACAAGACATGGAAGTAACTTGAAATGTGTATCTCATACTTTTCTAACTGACAAATGTATGTTGGGGTTAATAAAAAGACGTCCGTATCTTCACGTTGTTGATGTTAAACACTGTGTGCTGGTTCACAGATTCTTCATTCATGTACAGTAATTAAGTCATTCTATTAAAACATGTCAAAGTCTTTTGTTTATATTCTCAACATAATCAGAAAAGCTGTTAAAAGTGATGAAACCACTGAACAAAATAAAGTGAAGCAAGAAAATCATAAAGATTTTATATATAAAAAGATTTTATTTTTGTAAACATTCAGTAATATAACTCAGTAATACTGTGGTATAGCATTGTATTGTATGGTATAGTAAGTTATATATATATATATATATATATATATATATATGTATAGTAGTAATATAGGATACTTTATGCAGTATAATTTACATAATAAATGACTACAGGTAAGTAAATAGTGAAAGATATTTTGTTTAATATAAACTCACTCTTTACAACCCTTGATGACTAAATGCACAATAACACAAGACTCACTAAAAAGGGAACCCTTGAAGACTGTTGAGGCAGAAATGGGAAGAATTAAAAATTAACATTAAGCAAGAGGTGATTGGATCTTTACACTGGTAATTTGCACTTACAATGAATTTGACTTTGCAGTTGCAGTGCTTAACAGATTGAACTACAAATGATAAGAAATTAAAGTACAAATACAGGGCTGGTTCTATACATTTTGACGCCCTAGGCCTGGGGTCTCCAAGCCACGTCAGGAAGTCCTTTAAGAGTTTAGCTTACTTAGTTTCCCAGCTAACTCCAACACACCAGCTTATATGTTACTAGCTTTCCCAAACACACTGATTAGCTGGTTCATGTGTGCTTAATTAGTGGTGGACCTCTTATGATGTAAGTGGACCCCTGCACCCCTCCACCTTCCCCTTCCCCAAAACTTTAAAACTTGATAAAAAAATTTTTTAAGTCAGTTTATTAGAATTTTAAGGTTAGCGTAAACCATCTAAGAAACCTCAAGACCTCACCTTCCTTTTAAGGTGCTCTTCAGAGCCACACCTTCAATATACATGAACTCATGGCAAATACACAGTTTGCCAGGCAAGCAGGCATCCTATCATTGCACTTGAACCAAATGTAGGGCCACGCCTTCCACAAAACATATACATTAGGAGAAGTCCAAATCCAACAGCGTCTGCTTGTAAAGACGCTGAGAAAGACACTGCAGTGACACCAGTCTCCTTTGCAGGCATCACTGTCAAAACAGGAAGGAAGCGGCAGGCACAGGAGACATTGAGGAACAGGCAGAAGTGAGGTGGAGACATGCTGGTAGGATCTGTGGCAGCTGAGCTGGGGTTTGTCGCTACATAAGATCACAATAGGACAAAACTCGCAGTCATGCAGAACTCAACCAATCAAAGCTTTGTAATGCATAAGGTTTTAATAATTTGATTTAGATCAAAAATTAAAAGTAGATATTAGTAAATACTACCATTAATTTCCCACTAGATCCCTTTATTATTGTTTCTTTAGATGACAGTTTAAGGACTGTTGACTCATTCTCTGTTCACATATCTCCCCACATGGTGGTGCCTCTGCTCCATTGACTGGAAATGTAGATGAGTTCTGGGTAAGCCAATAACTGCAGGGAGTCAGGATGATTAATTGTTTCTAAATAAATGTAAGGCTGAAGAGAAAACAAATGTGGACAAAGTCAAAAGCAGGAACTTTCCTGGGCTCTCTTGATGACTTACAGCACTGTGTTTGTGTACCTAGTGCTACATACTTTACAGTGTAAAGTACAGTGATTCTAAAGGATATTTACAGCAGCATATGTGCAAATGCCACTATCCATTTAATTTTAAAAACCAAAAGCTCATATTTCAGACACAAATGGGCTTCTTAAAAAACACTGTTTATGACTTTTTATCTCTGTATTTCTTGGTGACCAACGCTGCCTGTCTGGGACAAGTCACTACGCAGTACAATAAAAATGTTTAAATGTTTCCCCTAAAATATAATGATTTTATTAACTGATGACCGTCACGAAACAGACAGAAAGATAAATTTTAAACAGGTGACTACAGTAGATTAGCCTCTTAGCTAATAATCTCCCTGTTCTGTAAATGGACCTGTCCCCCAAGGCAACTTCTAGTATGTTTGAAATGACCATTGGCAGTCATTGGGCAAAGCCCTGGTATTTGTCTTATTGGATTCTCTTGATACATTAAACTGCATTTAAGATGGAATATTTCCAGTCTGAATTTTAAACAAAGATCAAAACATAATAACCAATCCGTGGGTTAATGAGTCTGGACTCTTTTCAGAAGAGGCTGCAGCTGTTTAAAATTAAGCATCATATTTTATTCCTCATGCAGTAAGAGTCACTTTCAGAGCAGTTATCTCCTGCCTTCAGAAAATTAAACCTGCTTTTCATTTACAGCTCTGCACTGAAAATGATGCGATTCACCTTGTCAACCATTTAAAAAGGGCAGGAGAGCTGGTGCATTAGTAAACCCTGCCTGTCTAAACTGCAGCACACTGAGAAGTGCTGGACTCAGCTACTGGTGAATAGTTAATGTAACAGTGTGAGAGATACAAACAAATACATCTCAGTTGTTGATCTGTAAGGTCAGCAAACACAGCCATCCCTCAAACACATGTGTGCATTAGATGGATACCAAGACGCACTGATGTCAAAACTTTTAACTCATCTTCTACAGCAGACATGTACAATCAATATCAGCCACTCTGGATATTGACTTATATCTCTGTGAATCTATTTAAAGGCTGTGTTTGTGTTTTAACCAATGAGAAAATGCAGCAGAGATGATTTTATGCTTTTTGACAAACTGTGAGGTTCTATGGAGTGCAGAGGTACTGGAACTAGAGCTACAAGACTTAAGATCTCTCAGAGGGAAACAGCAGAACTGAGTCATGGTTGAGAGACTGTGAGCTACAAAGGACAGGTCCTTGGACCTTGGATTAGAAGGTTCTAGATTGTGTTTTTATTCCACAGCGGAACTATGCATATAGTATACATAGCTAAATTGACATAGCTATACATATCAACATAATTGTTTTGATTACTTGTATGATATTTTTAAAAAATATATATTTTTTAATTATACATATTACTTAGGGTTTCAGTGTGTGTGTGTGTGTGTGTGTGTGTGTGTGTGTGTGTGTATGTGTGTGTGTGTGTGTGTAAAATTGTGGTTACTTGCATTTTCTTTATTAAAAACATAATAAATGTCAAACTGGTTACAATCTAAAATGTTGGGGCTATATTCTAAGAAAACAAATCTAGAATCATATTTTATCTGCTTAAAACACATGGTGATTTCAGATATATTGTTATACTTAAACTTACAACAGGATGTTTCTGTAATATGGCACTTCAATCAAATCATTACAAATCACCAGTGTCATGTTTTACAAGATTTGCTGTTAGTGTTGTTTGAGCTACAGACACACTAAAGGAATTATACAAATCAGGTAATGACGCAAACATGCCAAATTATCGTAGCAACATTTTCCATCTTGTGGGATTTCTCTGAATGCAGCTAATTGGAGGATGAAGCAGACCAACACAATCTAGCATACTTCACTGAAACTAGACTGCATTCAATGTGATTCAAGCCCTTTAAACGCTATCAGTGCATCTTTAAAAATACACACTGCTTTTGCATATATGCCCAGTTTAAAACTTCTATATGATTTGATTATTATTTGATAAATTACTGCTGCCACAGCAATAACTGCAAAATTAATCTTGTCAGAAAATTGCTGCAGAGTTTGTAAGACATTTTTAATTTTAATAAAAAACAATTTCCAAGCAAACTGACAGTTATTTCATTAAAATACTTACTGCACATCATTACTGTGGCTTATTTAATGTCTAGTTCACATTGTGCATGCTTAGTAAAAAAAGTACTTTTTGATGTACTGTAGGACTAGTCTGGCATCACCAGCACTAGTTTAACTTTTATACTGACTAGGTATAAAAGTCAGTATAAAAATGTATAAAAATATATGTGTCTCCCTGATGTGTTTATGAGCGTCTGGCATTGTGCCACTGCTGCCATATGTGAGACTTTAATGAGAAAGTCCAACAACAGACAGACAGAAAGCAGACAGCAGACACACAGACACACCAGTCAACCTTTATCAACAGAGGCATATATAACACATTACATTAGGCTCAGCACGACCATTTTGATATTAAAGATACCCTTTGGGCAAGAGCTAAATCTGTCTAAATTAAGTCTACAACATTTTGTAGTACAGCTATAAGTGTAAATTACTTCAGAATCTTAATTGTTACTCATGAAATTATTCACTTCTTATGTAATGGGCCAAATTTCAGAGCAATTAAAGCTGCTATTCTGAGCCAGCCACAGTAATTGAGGAATAATTGTGAATTTTGTGGTATTCAGATCTCATTTTGTACTGCTTTTGTGAGCTCTGAGAACAGTTGAAGCTTTTGGATGGTTATTTACCTTGGCTAACCTTATTAGAATAAAGTTTGCTTTAGGGAAATCAAAGCTGGGATTGTAGCAAAATTATTCTTCAAAGAAATAAGCTCTTCCTATTTCAAATATTGTTAGAAATACACATCCACACCAATCCTTGAAAACTTATTTATCACTTATTTTCAAACTTATTGTTTGAAATATTTATGGGTATATTTTATGCTGAACAGGCTGTGCATGTTGTATGATACATTAGACAAATTATTGTGCCTTATACAGCTTCTAAGCATCTAAAATTTTGAGCTCATTATGATTATGGTATATTAGCATACATAAACAATAAACAACTTGGTCATTAACAGCTGTGTCACTCAAGATTCCTGAGGTGGAATCTGTAATTTGGTATCTACATGCTCCATCTATCTTATTTAAGTCAGATGCCTGTAGTCAGCTGTAACTTGTCTGAGATAAGCTTTCATTAATTTCTCCTACCCTTAAGTGCTTTCTATTAAGTGATGGCATGGCCATCTGAATTTTAATATTTCTGGTTGCTGTCTTAATAAAACATAAGGTTCAAATGTACTTTCTCAGACACAAACCTTTGTAAAAGCATTGAACTTCTTTGAAAGGGTTTAAAAGATATATGAAGAAAAATACGGACCAACACACTTTACATGATCTTGTCACTTTGTTAATTGAGTTTTACACACTGTCTGGTGCAGTTTAAAGCTCCAACTCAGAACACTTATACATTCATATTTTTTCATCTAGCACCACTTTGCACTGTAATATACCAAAATTGAGGTAATTACAGTCCCACTCTTTTAAATTCAGTGTTATGTGCTTAACAGCTTAAGAAGCATTTGTAATGTGTGTGAAGAGAGCAAATTATTTATTTTCCTTCTGAAGCTTTCCTTGTGTATTGTGTGTTCTTTAACACTTGATTGCTTTTAAATTTTGTTACTTTGTGCTTCATTCTGTTTGTACCACGGCCTGATATTGCTGTGGTGAACATCTAGAAACATCCGTTTTTGGATTGCAAATGCAGTATGTGCATTTCTGCTCACTTCTAAATGTGTTTTAGTCCTCAGATCACAACACGTTTTGGACTCTATTCACACCTGTACTCCGCATCCTCCGTTTGTAGCCGGATCATTCAAAACAGATGTTAACACCAGATGTAAATGACACCTTTGAATGTCAAGTAGATCTGATGGGGAACTACACCACCACACCGCTACTCTGAGCTCGCTGCTATATTTTACACAAGTAATTAAAACCCCATGTTTTATTCTCACCACCTATTCTTCAAAATGAAACCTGAATGTTGGCAGGGGAGCCATCCCAGATTTGGCCTCATTCATCTTTCTGACTGAAAGGAAAGGAGATGCTCTGTGGATGGATGGTGTGAATTATAATATAGCACCTAATCATGTGCTGGGCGCTTGAAAATGTGAAGGGTGAGTCGTAATAGCCCGTCACCTGCAGGCAGTGAGTCAGAAACAAGGCATAAACAACCAAATTCAATTACCGGATGAAACCTCCACTGAAGAACCTGACAGAGACTAGTGGGAAAGGCAGGTAAACTGGATGGGAGGAGCTAAATGGAAAAATCTGACTGTATACACTTTTGCCAAATTAAATTATTCATTGTTATCTTTGTATCTAATGAAGGTGTGATTCTGTGGAAAAGCTCTAGAGTTAAAGATGCTTTAACTCTAAGAACAGAGCAGAAAGTTATTTGGGGGAAGACATTAATAAGTGATGATAGTATTGACGCTGTATCAGAAGCAAGCATGTACTGTATTTACTGTACATACATACTGTAAACTGACTTTAGGACAGACTGGGCCCCCTAGAAAATGTTCTGAATACCAGTATTATTAATATTTATTAAGTATTCTCCATGATACCTGCTATTAAAAACTAAATTACAAGCAATTTTCTTAAGCACTAAAATGATGACAGATAACAACAAGTAGCTATGCAGGAGTTCATTTAAATGGAGATTTTTTAGCTTTTTGACTTCAGATCTTGCTAAATAACAGTTAATTACAATACTGTTGTCATTCAGCCTTTTGTGGTGCCATAAGCCAAACAAAACAGTATTTGGCACCCAGCAAGCCACACACACACACACACACAACTTTCTGTTTGGAAAATTACCTAATTTCCATATTAAACTCTTATCCCTCAAAAAAAAATCTACAAGGCTCTTCCAAGACTGTCATTAGCACTTTATATTTTCATCCAAGTAGAAAAACAGTATACTTCATATTATAAACACAAGTGATAGGACAACAGAATAATATAGAAGAATGGGGAAATTGGTCAAAAAACACTTTCTATCAGTGAAAGCACTGTTTCTATCAGTGCTATTATATTTCCTGTGTATGACTTGACGAACTCCAACTGACTTATAGGCAACTACAACTTTTAAGTATTAATACAAGGAACATAATACATGCAAAATGCTTGATGTAAATATTTTAAGGCTTGATAGACAAAATTACACTCTATTATTGGTTTGTGTTAATGCACCACACTCACTCATTGGCCCATTTCTGTAGATATGACTACATGATATGACTGCATGCACAAACTGGAATATATTTCACATTCAGCCTATAATCACAGCAAGATCTGTATGTTATGACCTTCACTGAATGCGTGATACAGTGGAGATTTAAATGCTGTATTGTGTTTAATGACTCATTTGTTTTCCCAACATGTTTACCTCAGTGACACCCTTTAATGTCACATGTAAAAAGATAAATGGATATGGCCATTTCCTGCAGTGTGCTCTCCTATTAATCTTTAAATGTTTTAGCTGGGCACTATAAACAGTTTTAATGGAGAACACTTTGCTGACAAATGAGAGTTGTAAATTAAGTCAATTGCCCTTTGTCTGTGACAGAAAGAAGAACTGTGAGGAAGAGAGAAGGACTGTCTGGTCTAATTTAACAGCACTAAACACATTAAACCAAAGGTCAAATATCTCATATTTAGTTTTTTATAGAGCTGCAAAAGTCTGACTGTGTCACTGATATTTTTGCCCTAGACGGCCTCCTTAGACGTTCAGGACTTCATTAATGGTGTAATTCAGAGCCCTTATCTGTTTCATCTAACAGTGTAATAAACCAACTCCTGCTTCCCCCTTAATACTGATGTCTCTGGTCAATATCATAAGCTGTTAAATAAGTCATTTTTATATATCCCATAATCCTCTCTGCTCTGACTCCCAATTGCATGACCTGCATCTCTGCTGGGTTAAAAAACAATCAAACCATTTCAACTAAATCTCCACAAACATTAGCATGAGGAAAAGCATTACATAATAAAAGGCCATATACAGCACCATCCAGGGAATGTACAATACAAAAGCATCGTCCCAGACTCACACTGACTTGTTTTCTCACCCAGAAGAAGCAGATTTTCTATGAAGAAAACACTTAAAATATCTGCCTGGAAAACGCGTACAAACTCTTACGAAAAGTTGTTATATGACACGTCAATTCAAAAGGTGTAACACAGTCTCTGTCTACTGCACACCACCCACACACTGCAAATGGGGGATTTTGCAGACAGATATTTTGCTGTGTATAAAAGTTACATAAAGAAAAAAGAAACAAAATAATCCTGTGGCTAAACACAATGATAATTTGCTTAGTCATTAAGTTCTCACGCAGCTACAAATTAAATCAAGCCCTTCAAATCCAGTCAAATCAAGCATTAACAAACAGAGACTGAGAGACTTTACAATCTAAGAATATTGGTAATGCGGATGGGTTGATAAAATGTTTACCAAGTGTCAGAGCTGGTTTATTGAATATTGTTTTCTTAACACAACATATACAATGAATGCTAACTAAAGTATTCAAAGCTCTACATGCAGACAAATGAATGTAACCAAGGTGTTTGAACATATTCATTGTACAATATAAAACAAGTGCTCCGAATTCACTAAAATAAAGAATAGAACCATTTATTTGCATTAGCCGCATACGTTGTTATACAGTTCCAAACCTGGTAAAAGCGCAAATGCACACACAATATGTGTAAAAATTTATTGGTATGGCATAATTCCCAGTCTCACAGGCTGGTTGTGTAGGATGCGACAGACTAGCACAATTTGGCACACTGGACTGGAAACGTACTGCATCACTGCGCCATAGCAATCCAGACACCTGAGTCTACTCTTTAAAATGCAAAAAGGGCACTTGACTATGTGCCTGCTTAAAAAGCTGCTCTCCATCATTTGATTAATCACATCCATAATCAGGAAATTCTCAAGTAATGGTTAAACTAAGAAACATCTTGACATGCGTTGAGGTTTTAAGACGCATTAACTGTTCTAAAAAAATTCCAGTTTAATCTAATTTATTTGACATATTGCTGGCAGATGCGATTAGTCTAGTTATTTCTCAATATCATCTCTTGGTGCCATAGCTGATAATAAGGTGCTAATTTTGACAGACACACCCAGTCTCGCTGTTCTGAAATCTGTTGAACTCAGTCTAGTTAGAATATCCACCAAAAGCCCAAGTCTAAATGCCACAGTCATGTAATGTAATGACTGAATTATATTCATTATTCAGTTCTATTACTTACTAGTTTGGATAAGTACTAGAAATTAGATTATGTGGGGTATGAGAAAAGACACAAGGAGTGATAATACATTTTATCAGTATGTGCATTCCCAGAGAATTGAACCAATGACCTTGCCGTTACTAGCTTCATGAATTAAATGCTAATATGAATTAAAGGCATGCATGATATAATAAAAAAATAATAATAAAATGTTCTTTGACAAACATAGACATAAATAAACACATCCTGCCATGTTCATAATTCTCAGAGTGTTTATTAAAGTCATAAGTGCTCTGGATCAGTTTGGTTGAATGAGGCCAGGAGTTTGACAGATTTAATGAGTCTGCTGGCAAACACTGAGATGAGGTAAAGAGAGGCTGAACCTGAGCCGATTCATTCAGTGCCCGCTGTCATTCATTTTAATGGGGAATTAAATTAGACTGACAGACAATAGGCAATACAAGGGGAAGAAAATTATGTATGTCCATCTTTGTTTCTCTCTATAAATACTGAATTAATCGGAAACCCAACATATATTTTCAAGTAAAGACAATGTTTATTTAAAAAAATGGTGATATCAAGAAAGATAATTGAAACACAAGATTGATCATTGATCACATTTAAATAATTGTTCAATTATTCACTCAAAATTCACTCAATTTTGAGTAGTGGCACGTCAGAAACATGGTTCTTACAACTAGACAAAACTGAGTTGAAACTCAAACTACAGGTGTTGAATTGCTACTGCTGAGGAAATAACACTGAAATACTAATAAAAAGACTGTACATTTGTATAAATATCAGTTTATATAAGAAGTTGTGAACATTTGAGGTGTTAACAATTCAGCCCACTGAAGAGCAATGGCTGTGTTTCCCTGTTCTTCTACAAAGAGAATTCAACTCTAGCAGCAGCAGAAGACAGGCTAGCCTCTGGCAAAGCCCACATTTCCACACAGACTGGTGCGTGAGAGTGGAGATGGATTTGGGAGGCAATTACGAATGACATTCTGAGAAGACGCTTGCTTGGCATCAAAGTCCAAATCCCCAAAAGGCGGCTGTTACTTACAGAAAGGTTAGGAAGCAGCTCAATCTTGCTCCTACCTTCCTATCCGCTACTTTCTGTT
>JBAJNP010000869.1:25809-76199 GCA_036877545.1 Yasuhikotakia modesta | reverse complement strand
ACAAAGTTTTTATAATTAAATATTAGCCAATTATTTTAAGTTTCTTTTTAAATTGCACATGGTTTTCTTATTCACAGTTACTTGATTTCTTCTGTCTATTGTATTAAACAGATATTGATCAAAATAAGTTATAATAATAAACTCCTGTTCAATATTTTTAATACTACATATATCCGAGCGGCTGCTGCACCTGTTTTAATGTCATGCCTTATGCCCTTGACGGACACCATGGCTCCTTTGATCCCTTTTCCATCTTCACTCTTGACAACACCTTTAATCCCCTGATGCACCTGTGGAAAACACACAAACTGTCACTTTGTAGTGTATCATTTACACTTCAGTCCAGCTGTCACGGGCATCAATGGATTTATTCCTCTTTTCATTTTCTTTTTGCATGGGAAGTAAATTGAATAAACGGTTCACGGGAGGCACATGAAAAATACATGCAGTGCAAAGGGTTCGAGGAGCCGAGCGCCTCTATTAGCGCCGTGCTCTGGAGAGGAGAATGAGCTCACCGCCTCCATAAAGCTCAAAAGCGCCTCCTTGTTCTCCTGCCAGCCTGTGTAAAGATCCTCCGCTGCAGGAAATTTATCACAGCCCAGCTCCACTGTGATCTCAAAGCAGTTAGTGTGGAGATAGCTGAAATCTGACATTCCTGCCCAAGTGACCAAAGGACATGATGAGCACCAACAAATCTCTCATCATACAACATTACAGCAGTTGTGATTACATAAAAATGTTATTTGTTTTTGCTAGGTTGGAAGCAGCATTTGTCCAGCTAACTGGTTTAGGTTGCAAGAACATTTCTGCATGAAATGTGCATTTCTGTACAACATTCTGTTTCTATTTAGTAAAAAGAACAATAAAAACATTAGAAATGTTCAAAATGTCCTGTTTTTAGAGGTAGGACCAGAACAGTTGTAGGAACAGTATGTGAATTATTTTACATTTTTTAATAATAATAACATTTTTAAAATGTTTCACTAACTTAAAAACAGTGTTTTTAATATATATGACATGTAACTTACCAAAAAATTCTGAGAACGTTCTCTGTTAGCCGTGTAGCTTCACTTTGAACTTAAGGCAGCTGTGTCCTCTTAACTTACCTCCAGCAATACTGTACCATTCAGCTCCATTCACGACGCCACCTTTATCTGCAAACCGTCTTCCACACGACTCACTGTTTGACAGGGTGGCGTCTGCGTATGTTCTGGCCAACTTTGTAAACACCTGCAAATGCAGTTTGTGTTTTACACAGTGTTGGGAAAAAAAACAATCTGTGCATTGGCTGTAATGGATGTAAAGTGTTTGTGAGAGAGACATGAGGGTGAGTAAATGATTCATTTTAGAGTGAAAGGATTAGTTTAGACTTTTTACAATTAGTTTTTTTAGAGCACCAAAAGGGAACATATTACACAACACTACAGTCAACAGGTATAGCCACACCTACACAGATGGGATGATATGATGCTATTTTAAACACAGACCTGTTCATCTGGAGTGGGGGAGAACATGTTATGCTCTAGGGGGTGTTTTGAAAGGTCAAATGGGTATGAGACCACCAGATCTCCACCGTGAAGGTTAGCTGATATGACAAATGGAATCGAGCGCATCCATTTCATGACGGCATATGTCTCCGGGGCCACCTGTACAAACCACATGACCGGCATATTGTAGAAATGTTTGTAAGTTAAATAAATACATGTTTAAGTTCATTTTTATGACTTTAGGATTTATTAAATCATATTTACAACAATGTGAACTCCTACCTTACCAAACCAGTAAGAGGTGGGAATGGGAATGTGGTCGCTACGATATTTCTTGAATCTTCGTCGCATGTAGACTATGGATGTAAGATCAGGGAAGTTTCTGTTGAGATCTATATTCTGTGCATTGGCTCGGCCGATGGAGTTCACCTGAGGTCTGGAACCCTGCATATTACACATGGGAAGCAAGAATTTTGTCACAATTTTTATTTACCTTGTAAGGCCCTGATAAAAAGCAAAAAATTCATACTGCAATGTTAACTTTTTGTTACTTATTTTTAAATCAGTGTGTGAAAAATCTCCCTCTTTATAATTATAAAAGTTTATAATAATGGTTTCTATTTTGTGTTTATGGCTCTGATTTCCCAGAAAAAGTCAGTTTGGCTTTATTTGACTTCTACAAACTTCATGAGAAGTATGTAAAGTGACCTGCAATTTTATGTTTTACACAAAGATGGCGGTAGAGAGGCAGGAGAAAAATAGCGTTAGCAGCTTTACAAGGTATCAGAGAGCTGCTATATTCACATACAGCACCTTATTTCTGCAGTTACTTTGTATGAAGTTACAGACTGCAGCTTTAATAAAACTAATAAAACAATGTTGCTTAGGTAATTATTTTAATTTCTTAAAAATGAATAATGACTTAGTTTCTCACACATCTTGTACCTCATCATAATCCGCATCACTTCTGCTTTGCATGTCGGCGAAGGCGAGTTCGTACCCATCAGGGTTCATGGAGGGAAGGATGTGAATGCGGGTGCTGTTGATAAGCGCCTGGATCCGACCGTTTCCAAGCAAGTATTCTGAGCACAAGTACTGGGCGAGATATATCAGAAGCTCTCGGCCCATGATCTCATTCCCATGCATGTTTCCAACGTATCTGACCTCTGGTTCCACTGGCCGAGAACAGAACAGGGAAAAATAAATGGACTGTTTGTGGCAGTAAAGATTGTGTGACTTTTAGAGAACAATTTTCTGAAAAGGAACATGATTCTGAAAATGTCACGGTGGAAAACTCTTGTAATCTGTTGTCAGTAAACTTTTGCATAGTTCTTAGAACTTTTCTCTTAAAAAAAAACAACACAATTTTGGGTTGCAAGAATGTTTCCCAAATGTTTCTATTATGTTTTTGCATTTAACTTTTTAGAACTTTCCACTGACAACTTAAAAATAATATTTTTGGAGCACAAACTATAACCTTCATAAAAAACGTTCTTCTATCATTACTATAAGGACATCTTAGATAACTTGTTAAGCAACATTATGAATCCTTAATGTTAAGCAACATTCTGAAAACGTTCCCTGTTAGCTGGGTTAATCTTTATGACTATGACCTTTACTTAAACAGATTTATCTGAAAAACTGTCCTTTCAGTTTCAATGCTGTAACTTAAACTGTGGAAAAAATCCAGGAATTAACTCACATAATTCATGTTCTCCAGGGTTGCTTGAAAACTCGATCACAAGCAGATCTTTGCCCTCCATGCTCCTGCCGATGCTGTAGGTTTTGGAGATGTGTGAGCAGCGAGCTGCTGTCTTTTTGAGAATGCTAAACATCTCCGTGTTGGAGTGATAGGTGAACTCATTAACTGTGGAAGATTCCTCAGGAGAAACGCTGGCCATGATCATCTCAAGATCCATCTCCTGTTTCTCTTTAAACCAGAAGTGATGCAATGTTGATGATCACATTCATACATGTGATAGTGATTAATTTAGGTATCACACCTTTAATCCCACTTTATAAAAACAATACATTTACATATTCATATTTTGTATTAAGATTATTGTTTGGTTACAATAACGTTATTCAAGCAATTCTTTAAATTCTGTAACGTTTTAAAAATGTTTCACTAACTGCTTAGGAGTAACGCTTTTGATATATAATGTTTGGAGAACTTTTACATTAGGGAACGTTAGCTAATGTTCTGAAAACGTTTCCTATTAGTTGGGTAGCCACCCTTGGCTGACACTCGACACACATATTTTGCTGTTGCCGCAGTCTCCACAGACTTC
This sequence comes from Yasuhikotakia modesta, assembly GCA_036877545.1. NCBI lineage: Eukaryota > Metazoa > Chordata > Actinopteri > Cypriniformes > Botiidae > Yasuhikotakia > Yasuhikotakia modesta. Next base: position 72,421 of record JBAJNP010000869.1, on the reverse strand, counting down.
AAGATCAAAGTTGAATAAAGGTTTGTGGGTTCAAACTGCGTCTAGCGCCAAAACCATTATCGTATGGGAATAATTATTAAGATTACAGACTGTGCCAAACATCTGTGTGAGTTGTGTTGCTTTTTAACAACAAATACTGCTTTAAAAACAGCATGAGCAAATACTTAACAAACCCAACAAGTCTTCAAACAAACCGAGTGCTGAGAGTCAAAATCCATGATCGCATTGCACACATCATCATACTTCGCATTACTGCATTAAACGGCCAGGAAAATGTTATTAATGCCTCTCAGAATTTATGTGAATGTGCTTTCAAGGTAATACCGCAGTTTTACCTCTCAGGCCTTCCAAAGGGTCGTAGCAGCCCTCCTCCTCACTCACGAAAAAACGATCACAGTCTAAGAAATAGGGCCAAGCCATGTCAATGCTCTCGAACGCGTGAGCGCAGCTTTTGTGCAGCAACTCGCAGGAGCTGCGGCAGGGTTTCACGATCTTGCCGTTGTGGCAGCGTGGGGCGAGTACTGAACAGCCCAGCATGCGGATGTCCGGACTGCACTCTCCACTCAGCAGAGATTGGATCACACTCAACAGCAGGTACTCTGTGCTCAGCTCCACTTCATCACGTGACTTGTGTTCAAGGATGTTGGGGAATAAAGTCTTGGAGTACGGCATGTCATCACAGGATCCCAGTACCATATCTGTGCATTTTGCTAAAAGAAGAAGAAATGTAACATAATGTGAACACCTCAAAAAGGTTCCTAAAAGGTTCCTTTTGGGCTGCACGGTACCATAAAGAACCTTTAACGTTAACAGAACCATTCTGTTGCCCGAAAAGTGCTTTATAGTGAAGAAAGGTTATATAGACTATAATTAGTACTTTTACAAACCTTTGACTCAAAGGTTCTTTGGGGAACCAAAAAGTTTCTTTAATGGCATTACTGTGAAGAACCATTATAGCAACTTGATGTAGTGTGTAGCTAATACTAAATATAGTTTCTTTAAATTAACACCATTTATAGCCATGTATCTCTAAACTGACAGTGGGCATTCATTTAGCACACGGTCTGGTGATGTTATCACAGTTTTGTCAAATGTTCTCCTTTGTTTTCCTTTTGCTTAAGTTTGTCTGACATCCTGGTATGTGCGCGAATGTAAATTGTTTAGTCTGAGATATAAACCTAATTAAAATGAATGTTTTTTTCCTAAATAAGCGCAAACCGTGAATAAACAAGTGCTTTAAGTCTGGCTGTGAATGTAGACTGCTACACGGCTGCTTTTCTACTTTATTAATTTTTTCTCTCAGATTAAAATATCAATATTTTATAGTGCCATCGATCATTTTGGCAGCCATATGAGGTAGAACCTTGTATCCCGCGGGAAGATTTCATTTAATTTCTCAGCAAGAGCTCATCTTAAAATAGAAAAATGAAAGCTGCAATCAGTAACTTTTTGGGGCTAAAATGAACAAAAATCAGTTATTGAGCAAGTATGTGCCAAACCAGTGTTTAAAATAGTCTCCTTACTTCACCCCAGTTCACAACGGTAAGTGTATTAAAATGATTTACAATTTGAGCTGTCGGGTCCGATTTGTCAGTTTGGCCTTATTTAACTTCAGCAAAAGTAGGTGAAGTGCAATTTTACAAAGGCAAAAGTTACAGATTCCACCTTGAAGTATTCAATTGTTTTCATGTCTTCCCGTATTCATTTCTCCAGTTTTCCAGTGTCTCCCAAAATCAAGAAAATGGGAGCTGTTTGTGAGGGCTCGTCTTCACCTGTCTACCCCACTTTCCAAACCATTACAATTGAAATTTTATAAATCTATATAAACAAATGACCTGTTACCCCAGTAAAGTGCATAATGATCAACATTCGTGTAAATCGTGTAAAATGTAACATTATTGTTAAAACAAAACACGTGGCACTTACGTTTTTGTTCAACTTGAACTTTACACCAACCTACAGTATAAAAAAAGTGTTATTTTACAAAATGTACAACACACGATGGCGCTACAAAGCGACTATTGTAACATGCATTGAATGTGTTTTTAAAACCTAACTTTTCAAATAAACAAAAACATGCAACATTTCGAGATTAGATTTAGCAAGATCCTAATAACTAAAACCAATGTGTTAATTCCAGACTGTTGCAGTTAAAGCTTTTATTCTATGTGAATATGATAAAAATATAGTTTGCAATGCAATATTATTAAATGTTTATAATAAAACGACCGGTGAAAACAACGACTTACCCTGAAAATAGTTCCCACGTTCACAAGGAGGCAGGGCGCACCAGACCCCCGTCACAGCGCTTAGGAGAAAAACTATCTTCATTTCTCTGTTTTAACTATGCAGGTCTAAAACTTTCCGAAAGTTTCTTTCTTTACTCCGTCGCCAACTTCATTATAAGGCAAAACTTTACGCGTTATCCTTAAAAACGTTTTCAGATCCTCAACATTTCTGCGTTCACAATCGTGACGTGACATAAACGTGAAGACCAAACGAAACGATGGCGGAGATTTTGGCTGCCTCACTCGTGGCGCACAAACACGGCTTTATACTAATCCTTGGAGACCTTTAAACGTCACCAGTTTTACGTAAATTGTCCTGGAGGACGTCTGGATCATCACAAAACCCTTTAGTTCTCTCTTCTCTTATTGAAGGATCCGCAGAGAGCCGATGGCTGACATTTAAACAACGCCTACTCTTGAATTTCTGCTTTAACACGTTCGTCTTATTTCTCTTGCTCATCTCATACTTTTAAAACAACTGATCATTTCCTTACTTTCAAAGTTATGGAACGAAAAAATAAGTTAAGTAAAAAATGTGAAAATGCATTATTCAAATAATTCAAATGCACTATAGTTTGCACTATAAATGCACCGTAGTTTGTGCTGCACAAATGCACAAACTATAGTGAGTTACATTTATGCAACTTCCTTTAGATAAACAGCCCTTATCTTTTCATTTAAATACATTTAGTGAAATTGCGTGGCTTGTTTCTACAGTATCTTTATTGCACCATTTTCACAAAACAGTAAATTCAACAAATGTTAACAAATCTGGCACTAATACAACTGTATAAAGCACTTAAGTAGTTTGAACTCTGGTACTCCGTAAACCCCACAACTGGTTAACAGAACAAAATATTAAATAAACAAGTTCACTATAAATGTCTTGCACTGTGCAAAGTAGCTACATCAAGTCTAACAAATTCACCTGTAGAAAGTACTCGTGACATTCCACCAAAGAGAACGATGTACTAGCACTATAAACAGCTGTTACGTTAATCTAGTACATTCAGTTACAATAATAGCTCTGACATCAGTAGCAGAGATTTCGACTTTGGCTGTTCTGTCACTAATATCAAATACTAGGATATAACAAAGTGCATGACTGTTCAGTGACCGATGCTTCTAGGTGAAAAATCGTTTAACAAGAGAGTTCACTCAAATGGCAACTTTAGACAGGTCAAAAATACACATTGATCTAACTTCAGAGGTAAACTGATATGAATTGGCATTTTGTAGATTTTCAAAGACTCTGTCCAATGAGTGAATTCCCAGAACAGTCATCTGTTACATAACTAAATCTTTCAGATTGTATCTTATTAGCTGGGAGCACATCAGATCAAAAGTATACATACCACAGCATGAATTACACTATGATATCAAGCCAAGATGTGATACTAGTTTACCCAAAACTAGTAAGTGTATAAATACGCTTATGTTCTTTACGGCGCTGGTGTCCTTGTTTATCACAATCCTCCGGTTACGTTACAGTGAGTCACTAACTGAGTTACCATCACCAACTAAGTTACCATCACCAGCAGAGTTTCCAAACAATCTCTCTCTCTGTCTTGCTCACACACACAATCAGTCATTCAATCAGCTTTTAGAGTCACACACTTCTGAAATCAAGGCATTGGGATTTTCCAGTTTATGCATTGGTCATTAGCTAATTCTTTGAAGGCTGTAGTCATTTTCCGTGTCCATGGAGCTGCTGTGTCCGGAGGAGGGGTACAAATCTCGCTTTAGCAGCCGATTGGCTACTGCGACCAGAACCTTCTTGTACTGCTGGCGCAGGAGGGAGTAGGCAAACGGATCTGAGGCGGCTTTGCTGTATGTTAAACACTTGCTGATGATACCCCAGTGTCGGTTTATATCCACAAGAGGAAGAAGCTCAGTCAGCCTTTGAAGACAAAAGGAGTTTATTAGCAACATTATTGACAGCATGTAGATAAGAACAAAACTCAATATGAATCTTGTTTCGTGTCTTCTGGAAATTCTGGGAATATATGTACAACCTTTTTATATATTTTTGGTAACACAAAGACCTGTTTGTTTACTTTAGTTAACTACATTAGTTAGCTTGAACTAACAATTAGCAATACTGCTACAGCACAAATGAATGTAAATGTTAGTCTAGCATTAGCATTTATGAATACATTATTTTGGTTCAAAGCAGAAGTCGTTTTTGTTACCATTTTAGTTAATGCACAACTTACATGAATGAATGACTTATATTAATAAATACAAAAAGTGCTGAAATATTATTTTAGTTAGCTAATGCATTGCATCAAATGCATCAAATGCATATGATAATGCATGGATCAATGTTAACAAATGAAATCTTATTGTAAAGTTATAGTTATATTCTCAATACAATGATATGATTAGATGAGGTCGTATAAATTGACAAGCAGCAGGGAAAGAAAATGTTAACAGAAAATGTTTCCCAGGTCAGGAACCTTTATTCAAAGATCACCTGAGCAGCTTAAAGTGTTTATGTGTCCTGTCACCTCTGGCGAACAAGAGCTATTCTTAGAAACATATTTTTTTAGTCTTGTTAACGTCATCTCACGACTCGATTACGTGACGCCATTTCAAGACGTTTTTTGCAGAGACGCATCTTCACAACAAACTCACGAAGTTCAGACAAAACAGCCAGAATTGTGCATGACTTCCATGTCACAAACTGTGTTATTTTAATAAATCCCAGCGTCTTTACGAGTGCAGAATATTATGGGGAACAGCACATACCTCGTGATGACATAAGGGGCAAAACAGACGATGAATGACCCAATGAAAATACTGATTTTTTTGGTAGCTCGCTGTTTCCTCCTCTTCTGTTCCGCAAGACAGCGTTGCTTAACACTACAAAGAAATATTGTCAATGAATACAATGTTAATGAGATTAACATCAGTCTCAACACAGGGAGCCAAACCCATTTACACTAATATTGGATGTTTGCTAAGAATAAACGTTCATAAATACCTGGGATGAATATCTACCAGTAAGAACAGCGTCTGCATGGTTATAATGTCAATCCTTTTGCAGTGAAAGCGTGCAACTTTTAACACCTTTAAGTACGTTACGCACAAAATCAGCAGCGAGAGCATGAAACTGGTTGCGTGAAAGACGACGGTGAAGACGGTGAACTTAATCCGTGCGTTCTCCTCGTTCAGGTGTAGCGTGCAGGATGCGTAAACGGGACTGTAGTCAAACCAGGAGAAAAGCAGAGGTATGAGGGAGAACGTGAACGAGTGAAGCCACGAGTAACACACCATGATCAGTGCGTCCCTGTAGCGCATTTTGCTGGAGTAACTCAGCGGGAACACCACGGCGACCCAGCGGTCTATACTGAGGGCTGCCATGCTCAGCATGCTGTTGGCTGTCAAAAAGGTCTCCAGAAAGCTAACCGTGCGACACAGGCAGTCCCCGAAAGGTTGCTGGTTTTTCACAATCCCCACTAAAGTGGACGGCATGTTCAGGACGGAAATGAGTATGTTGCAAAAAGACAAGTTCATGGTGAACACACCTGGCACCTGTCGGCGTATTTCGCTGCTGTGGACGAAGCACAGCAACACCAGCAAGTTCGACAACAAGGAAACAATCGCGACCACAACGATGAACGAAGCAAACAGAATTTCCGCAAAGTCCATTTCTCACTTCAAAAGTCCACCAGCGGTGTATTTGCCACTGTTGAGGGTAAATGTGTTATTGGCTGCATGACTCTTCATCCATTAAACGCGCAGTCCGGGCGACATAACTCCAGCAAGGCGCATCAGGCGCAACTTGCGTGCGCTGTCCAGAGTGCTGAACCACAATCGCATCTTCTTTTCACGCCTGCACATTTTCCAATTCAGATGTGCAAAATCTCACAAAAAATCATTTCTGGCGAGTTTAAATTGCACTTTTGCGGCAGAAGAAAAGACATCCGGTTTCCATCACGCCAGGAGCGTCCAGTCCTGCGCGTCTCAGCGCTGGTGTTGGTGGAGCTGAGGGACTCACGCGCACTTCTGCTTTGTTGTCGGATCATGCGCAGAAGGGCAGCGACGGTGGGAGGCCCTTTTTTGCAGAAATAGTGAAATAAACTAACGTAAATCTTTAGTCTGGGCTTCTGCGCGTCCTATAAGACAAACCCACACCGCTGTGATACCATTGCATGATTAAAAAACAACTTAACGTAGAAAACTTAGAAAGCGTAACTCCTTCCCTTCGTGTGTGTTAGTTTACAGTACAAAAACAACGTCTTTACCAATGGCGCATCCGCACAATTGCGGAATAATTGCGGTAGGTAATGCGTGCGTAATGAGCGGAGGTCTCCGCGTCAGATGAAGCGGCATTAAAGCGCCTGTTCCGCAGTGAAGGGCTTCCCCTCGCAGCACGTGAGTCAGACGCCTGCCGCACTATCAGCTCTTTACAAACGGCTCATCAAAAAGGAGGAAGACAATAGCTGTGAGGCAGAGCCGGCTGCGCGGGTGGGGACAAGTGGGCCGTGGGCTTCTCCTCTATTGAAAATCTATCACCATGATAAAGGCTCATTATCCCACCTGTGTCTGTCTGTAGAAACGGAGCCTCTGAATGCACTCACCTGCTCTCTCTCTCTCTCTCTCTCTCTCTCTCCCTCTCTCTCTATCAGTACCATTAGAAACATTTTGCCATTGAATATCATTAAAACATTTCTTTTAGAAACGCTTTGGTGACAAAATGATTAGGGTTACGAATACCATAAAGATTACAAACTAGGTCCTCTGGAGAAATCTAATATCAAATAACAAAAACAACAAAAAGGGCCTTTGCAAAATACACCATGTCATCATATCATCAAAACAGACTCGACCTATGCGCTGTAATATATCGGCTAAAGCAAGGAGATAAATAAACAAGTGTGTTGTTATATAACAGAGTCCATATTTGTACTGTAGCACCTAGCTGAGGTCAAGTGGGAGAAAGTTAAGTGTTTTTCACTGTTCCCACCATGGCTTTGCTTCATATCAGTAATCCCCCATGACTTGCCTTAGCAAGCATGCGTAGCTTTTATTAAACCCACAGGGGACAACTGAGGTCCAGGTCAAAATAGCATTCAAGGCCTGTAACCCACATAACAAGTACAGTCATAACAGAAAAAAGGATGTTTCAGTGACTTGATGTGGTAAATAGACGTCTTGTATGGCGTGTAGAGCGCAGTGCTTTAAATGCATTGGCTACTTTATTAATATTACAGTAAATACATCTCACAAGCTCAGGTCAGGCACACACACATATTATTTGAACAGCCTGTAATGCTGCTTATATAATATCTTATAAACTTCTCATAGACCAAAATGGCTCATGTTAGATGACTCGTGCTCAAGTCTAAAGGCTCTGCTTAGCTCAAATGTCAGGCCTATGAAATTCCTGGCATGATCTATAGTGAGATTTTCATATTTTTATCTGAGACTCAGTGGCACATTAAAGAAAGATGGCTTACAACTGAAAATAGAAGAGTATCGTTCAATTTCCCCCTTGAGTTTAATTCTAGAAATGTGGGGGTGTAACAACATATAGTTCTGATATTCTTGCCGAATATAATGTTTCCATCCAGTATTTGCAAGTGCCACAATTAGAACGTGATGAAAACAGTTTTACTGTCGCTTGCACAAACTCTCAAAGCTTGTTTTAGTATCAATGTCCTAACCTCCAATGTCTCTGTGATTCATTTAGTTACATTCCTACATGTAATTGTTTATTTTAATATCAGTGCATCTTCTAATCACATTAGTGGATGTTGTTACAAAGTTTCAAACTAAAATGATGTCTTATATTACATGTAATCTGTCTTAAAGTCTGAACAAGGTCAAAACAAGCCAAAACAGAACAGAAGGGGTTGTAGGGTTTGATACTACAGAGGGAACAAGCGCATCAGATATGACACAATCCAATAAACACTAGTGAAAAACAACCATTAAATCAGTTATTATGACAGAAGGAGATTATTAACCAGAGACTAATTTAGGCAGAAATGTAACAAGCTGACTTGTGTTTCCTCATATATATATATGATGTGGGTGTAAAGATAAGTTGGTAGTTGGCCGGTGATGCCAAACCAGTAACTATAATATCAAAAAGAAATAAGGAATTCTTTACATGCTATTATTTAAAGTAGTTAAATCCCAGCTAACAATTTAGGTTATATGAATATTTCTGTAACGTTACCATAAGGTGTAGGAGAAATGTCCGGTTTCTGAGACATTATATTAAACTTACTGCTTGGTTATGAAAATGTTATTCTGTAACTACTTCAAAATAATGTTTTTATACATATGATAAATAATATTTCAACAATTTTGATAACTTTGAAAGAACTTTAGAGACCAATAACCAACGTTCTGAGAACGTTCCCTGTTAGCTGGGATCGTAAAGGTTAAAGGAGGACACAGCTGTGTATACTCACAATTCTTCTCCAAGATTAAGTCATTGTTTTCCTAATGCCTCTCGAATAATCATTCTGTATTGCTCTCAGTCCTTTATTACAGTACGCATGACTAATGGGCCTGAGTGTTATTTCATTACAATTAGGCTGAGCATCAACTGATAACTTTTTCAAATGTCAAAAATCTTAAAGTCATTGTACACAGTGAGCAAACATTGCTATAATATTAATTTACTGCACATTTTCTATGAATGCGAATGGCATAACACACTAAAAAAGATTCTTCCTGGCTGTGTAGTTCCATAAAGAACCTCTAACATTAGCGTAACCTTTTTTGTCTGAGGTTCTATGTAGTGGAATAAAGGTTCTTTTAGGAACTTTTGACTGAACAGTTCTTTGTGGAACCAAAATGGTTCTTAACCACCTCAATAAAGTTCCAAGGGGGCCCCAAGACGACTTAAAAAGAGAAAATAACCATTAAAATTAGCCTTCACTTTTGAAATAATAATAAAGTTATTGTTTGTATTATTTTTATAACAAACTGACATCTTTCTAGTTATGCCAAGCTATAAACCTTTTATTAGTAAACGTTGTAGGTGGGAGGTCCTCAAATTTTGTTGTAGACAGCAGGGGGGCCTTAAAGTACCACTTTTCTATGACATCACTGTGAAGAACCTTTAAGAAACCTCTATTTGGAGGAGTGTATGTGTTCATGAGGCTGATGCAGGTGTTCATGAGGCTGATGTAGGTGTTCATGAGCAAGGCTGATTTTCCTGTGTAACATCACAGTGTTGTGTAAGCAGGAGCAAACATTGCAGCTGTGAGATAATTCATCCCTGCCTTCACTCTCTCTGACATGAGCGTCCAGCCACAGGTGGCCCTCCTGCATCTCCTGCATGTGGGTGTGTGTTTGTTTGGTGAATCCAACAAACATCTCATAATTTCCTGCCAATATCAGACGCATGACCGCATGTCACTGACGCTCACATCAGCCAATGGGGGGGGTATTTAAAATCTGACGTCAGGTAAACATACATTTACATTTGGCAGACGCACATACACATATTTTTATCAGGACTTGCCTTCCCCTGGGATCAAACCCACAACCTTTGCGGTGTTAACGCAATGCTCTACCAGTTAAGCTAACAGGAAGGCTATTTTAAAAGACCTTCTATTTCATAGAGTCCTTTAAAAAGCCTTACAAAGCCCACAATAGCTCCTTCATGCTGGGGGGCACATAATGCATTTGGTGTTATTGAAAATTAAGATGGTAAAGGTGCTAAACTGAGAGCTGTTTGGCAACAGAGGCAGCGTGAAGTAACTGTTGCGCGGCATCCCCAGCTGACACAGGTACGCTAAAGAGTTACTGTGAGTCAAGTTGTCATGGAAACGCAGGGTCTTGCGAGGTATTGTCTGTTGTTGAAATGGCAGTGGATTAAAATAGCTTGTCACAGCGCTGCAGAACCGAACTCTGCGCTATTGACACGAGGCCGCGTGTGATGCAATATTTACACATTTCTGTTCAATTGCAAAGTGACGTGTCGTCATTATTGAAGTACTTTAATGTCAACTTGCGGGTCGTGAAATCCTTTTTGGAGGTTTTCCGAAACAGAACAGGCCATATTATGTTACCACCTGTGTGCGATTGGTGGAGATGTCTTTCCTATCTTAAACTAACTCAGTCGCACATCCCACGTGGCTTAAAGTAAACAGCACTTTCCAATCCAAACAGTCCCACACAACTGAGGATGAGACAGTTATGCAAGAAAGTTCAAAAGTGTAGAGAAAATGTCTGCTGTGATTTACAGATGAGAATTGTTGGAAAGTATGTACAAGAGCTGGTGTAACACACACACACACACACACACACACACACACACACACACACACACACACACACACACACACACACACACACACACACACACACACACACACACACACACACACACACACACACACACACACACACACACAGACATTTCATTATTTAAGTTTCAATTTGTAACAGGAAAATTCCATAGACATGATTTACCATCCATACAAATCCATGATTTGCCATACAAACGGTTTAATCTACACTAACTCACTTACCCCCACCCTTAACCTTTTGCTATTTTAGAGTTTCAAAAAAGATCATTCTGTATTATTTATAAGCTTGTTTCCCCATGAGGACCAAAAAATGGCCCCACAAGCTTAAAATATACTGGTATGGTGCAGTAATTTTGGGAACATTTTGTCTCCATGAGGTTTTGAATACAAGGACTACACACACACACACACACACTTTCCATAGACATAATGACATCTATAATGTAAAACAAAAATACTTTAAATACTTTTGTAAAAATACAAAACTGTTTATTGGCCATTATTGCTAGATATATCAACAACAACAATAGTTGACAAGAGCTTTCAGTTATATATAAGCTTATCTAATGGTGTGTGCCTTTGTTGTAGTAAATTTGTTGTAGAAATGTGTGGAAATACTCAATGTGTGTAAAAGCAAAGTAAACAAATCTGTTTTGGTAAACAAATCTCCTCCCCTAAACACTGAATGGTTCTGCCCACTGCAGGGAGCCACTGGCCATGGCACAGTCAACCTTTGCTTAAGTCGTGGGGGAGCTCCTTTCATCCACAGACCAAAAGAATAGAGAAAAAACAGCATCAGGATTTTGCATCAATAAAGACTCACTGCTGGGCCAAAAATATAGACCCGACCCTGTTCGACCAAAGACAACAAAGAGATTGTATTTGAAAAGATGCTTTATTGTTTTATTAATGATTCAACACACTGTTACGTTTATATATACTGATTATGTAACATCAACCTTTTCAATTTGTGTGTCAATATTTTCAGATCAGAGTGTATATGTGTATATTTACATATAAACTATATTTATATCATCACAATTTGTACATAACATAACTCTACCAGTCCATTGTAATTATTCATTGTATTTTGATACACATTCTGCAGTGTGTTCAGGTGCTGTGATAATTACCTTTGAACATATTTCAAAGTTGTCTGGACTGATCATTGCTCATGCCATCAATGATGGAGCGACCATATGGCTGCTTCTGTTGCTCATAACTACGTCTCTCTTCATTAGACAGATTACAAAGAGAAACCTGACAAAACATAAATGGAAGTACAGAGACTAAAATAGCAAACATTAAATAGTCATGATAGTTGTAAGAAAGATACAGAGAGAGAGAGAGAGAGAGAGAGAGGGTAAGAGAGAGAGGTTAAGAGAGTGAGGGAGTGAGTGAGCGAGGGGGGGACGAGGTTGAGTGAGTGAGATACAGAGAGAGTGTGTGAGTGAGAGAGAGAGAAAGAGCGAGAGAGATGAGGTGAGAGCAAATGCTGCCCAGTAAGCTCATAAGAACATACATGCATGAATTTACAGGCCTGTGTCTGTGTTCATGAGACGTAAATCTGCACCAGTAAAATCGGATGGAACATAAACACTCAGTTATGAGGTCTGCAGTGTTACCAGTAACACTTTAAAACTGGCTGCCAGTTTTACGAGGCTGCTGCACAGTTTCTTATGTAGGATTCTACCTGGCAATTTAAAAGCACTGCAAGTTCTGATCACAGGAACGGCCCACTTAGTAATTATTTTAATTAATGACAAGCTGCCAAAAAGATTCTGCATCTCTGTTGGGGGTTGAGAGAAACATTTCTTATTATATGAAACCTCCTCTGTTACAGAAGAGTATTAAAATGTTTTATGAAAAGATAAATAGTAGGGTAGAAAAATCAACAGAACAAAAGTCTGTCAGAATAACTGTGTGAGAAAAATTGGACCAAACGTGCCATTTTTCAGGACATTAAAGTCAGTGAAACTATATTTAAATACTGTAACATGTAGTATGGCTGCTAGTATAAGATATGATATTACTCTGTACAGTGAATAACCACAATATAACAACAATATATTCCCAAAACTGCAATAGACTATTTACAGTGATATATATTTGCAGTAAAACATATTAATGTAAACATGTACATACAAATATACATGCACACAAACACGTGCGTTCACCTTATTTTTGTCCTACCCTTGATTGGAGTTGATTCAAGCTGAATACTCTTACACATTATAGCCACTGTAACTGCAGTACCTGTTATAATGTAACATTACCCTTAAAGCCACCTCTTCAGTCTACTGGAAAGTGTTGACCCGGGAGCGAGAAGAGCAGATATCTGACACGCTTGGCAGTTTCTATATCCATCACTGTCTGAGACCCGGCTGAACCTGAGGAAGTTACATAAGACAAATAATACATGAGACATCGTCTTTCCACAAGAGTCTTTATATTAAAGAGCTATATATATATATATATATATATGTGTGTGTGTGTGTATGGTACCCTATATACAGAGCTAATGGAACGCTCTATACATCATGTATAGAGCTAATGCAACACTCTATACATGATCCACAAAAACACAGTAATGAAAAGTAGCCCAAAGATCTTTGTTTCATCTTAAAATACGACCTACAAGAATATGACAAAAAATACAATTTGTTCCTACCGTAAACTTCACGATAACATCATAACTGTATAACTTTTTTTAACTGTACACTATAGACTGATACATTTTACCTTAGAAGACAGTCTGCAAATGCGATCTGTAGTACTTTGAACTGCATAGTGCCTAATGCAGTCTGAGACAGACATAACTCTTCTGTTGCTTCCGATTGTCATCACTATTTCAGAAGGACATGCAGTATTAAGCAGTATTACATAAGTCTAATCAGCGGCGCTAGAGAAGTTTCAAGAAACCATCGCACACAAAGCGAACTCTTATTAATCTTTAATTAAGCACAAGGTGCGGAGTCCATTCATCTCTTCCCGGCAGAAGCTATTTTGAGAGAGTGTCGCCCACTCAGAGACCATGTGGGGCAAAAAAATTAGCTTTTGGAAAAACACAACACCCCCCAGAACAAGTGCCGTTTAGTTTGGAAGTTCTTTCACCTGAAGTCTAAAAGATGGAGATTAAAGATAATATATAAACCTATATATCTATATATTTATATATCACACAAACACACACCTGCCACATTCAACACTTTACCATGAAAAATGAAAAAACTTACCAGTACTCAATAAAGTACTTTAGTTAAGATAATTAATAAAAAGCATTTTACTGTTTCTTTACTGTGTGTTTACAAATGGCACCCACGTGACCTGGCAAACCTAAAAGTATTACTTTAGTTTTCCTCCTTAACTGAACATGTGTAACTAAATGTGTTGGGATTCTAGCTGGGAGTCACAGTGATAGAACCATTGGAGATCTGCCCCTTTTTAATAACAGAAACTTCTCATGTACTGCCCTTTGATGAGAAACACATGTTTAGTAACATGGAAATGTTAGTGCAACAGTCGAGGCTAGTCTGAGTGATTTCAGCAGTGATGTAACTTGGCTTAAATCGTTGAACGTAATTAAATCATAATTATACAAGACATGCAACAACTCAGCCTTAAGCACATCTCTCTTTAAAAAAACACAAAGGAAGGACTTTCAAATCTCACATGGACCAGAAGCAAAGTTCGAAGGAAGACTTTTCCAGATCAAAGTTTGTTTTTGAAGTAAGGCGGTTTCTGAAAGACGTCCTTCAAGGATTAACCAGCACTGATGAGTTGTGGGACAGGCTGTTAGATTAATCATTAGTTAGCCTTTTCCCCTTGCCTAAAGTTATACATTTGCATTTTATGCCTCACAAACCTCATTTTGCAAGTCTTGGCATCCCACCATGAATGTAAACAAACCAGGAATTCTCCTTGTGACAGGTTTAAGTGTTACAAAAATCCTAGCTGTTGTAATGTTTCCTATTGATAGTATGTGACTAATTTTTAAGGGATTTTGTCACCGTGTGTAGCAGTCACATGACAGAAATCAAACCAATCAACTTTTAGCTCTCTCACAGCCATCGCTTTCCATTACCTCTAGTCTATTTAAAACCACTGCCAAGGGAATGTGTGAGCACTCTTAAAGTTCTCTGAGGGGATAGTGAACAGATAAGCCAGTCCAAGTGTTTTATAGACCTCAGACAGCAGCCGTATTCCTCAGTCATTTTCAGTTTTAGGGGCTTGTTATTGTTATTATGGTCCAAACCAGAACACCCTGAAAAGTCATCAGCTCAAACCGCCGAGATGCGATCGGAATATTTCCACTAATTTTCATGGTTGTCCGATGTCATCCGTATTTGCCGCAAGATTAATGCGAACGTTCGTAATGTCTCATTTCAGCAGAACTCGAGACTCAACATATTCCCATAATATTACGATTCATCACTTTAACTTGCTAACCTCAGAAAATCTCATTATGCTGCGATGGGTGTTTTTTCCATGGATGCAACCTGCGTTAGAAAAAGAGGAACAACAGAATGAAACTGGAAACTGAATTTGTTTACACCGGGGAGGGGAAAAAATCCCTTTGGTCATCTTTTGTGTCCGTATTAGCTTTGCATAGCAGAAACACGCCTCCTCTTTGATGGAATCTTCAAACAGGGCTCAACTCCAAACAGTCTGCAAACAGAGTTACATTTTCAGTATTAATACCGGGTGGATGTTTCTTTATATGAAAAAGCATTCATAACATTTTTCATACCATTTCTCTCATAACTTTGTCCCCCACCAACAAACACACTGTTTTTCCTGTTTTATGGAGACATTCCGTAGACTTAATGTTTTTATACTGTATAAACTGTTTATTTTATCCTCCTACACAAACCCAACTTCTGAACCTAACAATCACAGAAACTTTCTGCTTTTTAGATTATTTATAAGCTTGTTTTTTCATGCTGACCTAAAAATGTCCCCTAAATATTTGCTGGGATTACTATACCTGTGGGGACATAATGTAGTGAATACTAGGATCACAAGCAACTACCACTGACTAGCATTTTATAAATTTATACCACCGTCAAGCTCTTGGGTTTAGTTTTTTGTCCTCATTTATTCTCAAAAATGGCTTTATTCTCGAACAGTTAGTTCCTCTCCCTCACAATGCTTGTGTAAAAGGCTACAGACGTCAAAGAGAATACATTTATGACTTAAGATGGGGTAAGAGCAGAGTTATGATAGTGAGCTATGTGGAGGTGGTACAGCCGCAGGTCAAAAAGTATGCATTCACACGGACGAGCCACGTCCACGCGCCACATCGCGAAACCTTGAAGAAAACAAAACAAAAATGAACACAGCCGGCAGAGGAAGGTCAGATTCCTTACAGCCATATCATCGCACCACATCTGCTCTTTTCCTGCATAGAAACAAGTTGAATGCTGGACTACAGAGTGTGTTTAATAATAACAACCTTGCCGTGTGCAATATGGTTAATTAGGCATTTGAGAAAGGATTGCAACAGGCAAACCCCTCTAACGCTGCTGTTTATACCACTGATATATGCGGCCATAAGCACTGGGGCTAAAGAACACAGCTTTGAGTTCATTCAATGTGTCAGTTTGTCAAGAGACAAAAATAAAGCAGAACATGTTGTGATGGACTGAAATGAACCTGAGATTTAAGCCACAGTTCATACTCAGCCCAGGTGAGAAAGATACCTGTCAGTTAGACTCAGAATCAAACACACACACTAGACAGGTAGAGGGTCTTTGACTGAACATCATGACAGCATATATAGCGAGTGTGTGTGTGTGTGTGGTAATAACTGAGAGAGAGAGAGATACAGAGAGAGAGAGAGAGAGATACAGAGAGAGAGAGATACAGAGAGAGAGAGAGAGATACAGAGAGAGAGAGAGAGATACAGAGAGAGAGAGGCACCCTGAGGCATTTGTCATTGTTGCTTGTGTAACATTGTGAAATCTGAGAAAATAGAGGGTGTTTTATAAGCGTTCATGTTTTCTTCTTGCTGCTTGGTTGCCCAAAGAAAAAATTCTATACAGTGGCCTCAAAAACTATCATTTCATTGAATTACATAATACCAAGCAAGTTTAACCACACTCAAAAATTAATAACAGAGTACAGTTAGTTGTTTGCGGATGCCACTTGGATTAATGTGTTGCTATCCAACCCTATATCTATATGTTAGACTAACAAATATTTGCATGAGACTATGTTTCTGATTTGATTGTGTTTGTGGTGCAACACGGAGAAACAAAGAATGTGCTGAAATTTTGAAGAATGCAGCAGTCAGGGCTGGTCCGCTTCCACACGGTTTGGATAGCATGACACTCCCTCCCTCAAACAAACGAGAGACGAACAGAGAATGCCATGTAGGACGAACACAGAGGAACTTCAACAAGGACTGTGGCCTTGCAGAAGCATTCCTCACAGTTCTGGTCTAACAAAAACATTCCTCACCACGTTCTAACACTGAAGTAAGACACGTGCCATCTTCTACAGCCAGAGACATTTCCTCTGAGGGAGGAATTCATATGAATAAGTCACTGGCAGTACAAAATGAAATAACAACAAATATTACAAAATACAAGATCAAGCGACTTATTCATCAGACGTTTCCTCATGAAACAGCGACACCAGCAGATGAGGTTTCTGATAGAGGCAGCAACTTAATATTTACATAAAATGAATTACAATGAACAAAGTATTGGCAATGCTGGAAAATAAGGGTAACATAAGTTTGCAAATATAACTACATTTGTTACCATGAAAAACAATAAACAATAGCACTACAGCAAACCTAATACGAATTTTAAAACTCATGGTAATGTTGCTAATGCATTTTTATACAAACACTATAAAAGTCGTTAATGCACAATGAATCAGCATTAATAACTGTGTATTCGCATGAACTAAAATGACTACATATTAATAAATACTGTAAAAATATGCATTAACCAATGATAACGACAAATGGGACCTTATTGTAAAGTGCTACCAAAATTGTTAATGATCCAAATGTTCCATATGCCTCTAAACTGGGTAAACCTCAACTGAAACATGCATCTACATTAAATCCAAACCAAACACATGAGGGCTGCCGCCTCATTTCGGCAGCCCAACACGCTGCACTGCCAACAGTCATGCCAACAACCTCAGACTGATCTCCCTGGTTTCCTGTCTCTCCTCACAACAAACACACCCCACATTACAGTCAGTTATGACCTCAAATTCTCCTTATTGCAGCTGTAAATGCTGCGCTTACACAATGTCTGTTCAATGACTCAGTCTTCAGGCAGTATAATGCAGCCCTCTTCTGTGACTCAGTTAAAAACCCAATAAAGGAAGATTCACATTTGAATCCTCGCATTCAATTATAAAGACAGTTCACAGAACAGTGCGTGTTGTGAGGTGGAAGAAGGGCCAGATTTTTTCCTTTTCCGTTGACCCAGATTTAACTTTGACTTCCCATTTATCAGACACCCTCCACACAAAATTAGCATGTCTACAATGTTTTATACAGCAGATAAACACATGAAACACTTTAACATTCTGCAGCTGTTTTTGTCAATAGCTTGATGGTGTTTAGATTATTTTGCACTCTAGGGTCTTCTTTCCAAGTTGAAAGATCTTCTAAATATCTTTAGGCTTTGCATTAGATGAATATACGTCACCGCCCAAGTCTTCACTTATTAGTGTGTAGGACATGACAAGTAAAGTTTATGACGCAGCCACTAATCATATTGTTTGCACAGGAGGAGGTGAGAATAAATTTATGATACAGGTAGCTGATGAAATTATTTGCAGAGCAAAGAATGAACAGCGAATCAATCATTGCAATGCGGGTCAAATGTACAAAGGAAATGCGCATAATGCGAATTTACTCCGTTATGCAAAGAGACACGAGAGAAACTCTGCACACACTCACAAAAACATTGTCACCAAGTCATTCTCAGCCACACACATCACAGAGGAACGAGGGAACCACTCGATTAGGTATCTGTGTTTTACCTGGAAGTCTGGACCTGTTAACAAACCAATTTCTCATCAGATGGGACCGACAGCTTACAGGGAACATTCTCAGGACATTGGCTAACATTCTCTTAAAACAATTATTCTCAAAAACGTTCTTGCAATAACATTAGTAGAACGGTTTTTAACATCGTCATGTAAGGTAGTTAAACACTAAACAAATAATATGATACAATGTTTAAAACTGGATGCTTTTAAAGTAACATTTTTGTAATTTAAATGGACATACAAAAACGTTCATACAAACCTAAAATTGTTAGCTGCTTCCCCAGAGGCTTGAAAGTGACCTTATACAAGTTTCCTCATTAGACTCTGTATAACACACCCAGGTTACACCCAACATCTAACACATTGGCTCCACCGGAACACAAGGTGGTCTGGTTCAAACCTTCTAGTAATCAATAAAGCCATGCATCTTCATTAGCTTTCACAGCTTCTGCTAGAAACTTTTCAGACCACAGCTAATCTGTCTGGTTTCCCAGGATCACCTTTTGAACATAGCAACCTCAAAAAACGCAGGTAAAACAAACAGACTTAGTTTTAATTTCCTCAGCCAGCATATACTGGCAGTTTCATCCGCAGCGTCTTAATGTTTAAAGATACATAAACATATTTAAATGGATTGAAAATGTGCAAAGGCACAAGCACAGTATATTAATTAACATGGAAAACACGCTAAAGCAAAACAAGCATTTTTCATGCCTTGACATAAATAGGACATTCTGCGAGCGCCGCTTTAGTACAAAAGCCCTCATGTGAAAATGAAAATGTGCACGGCTAGTTCTGTAGCACAAGTTCATCATAAGAAATCCTAAAATAGTGACTTAAAATAGTAAAAGTTGTTTTCATTCAATAGTAAAACTGTGGTAACCATGGATTTTTGGTTTTATTAACATTTGTATAGCCACAATTTTAATATAAAACCGATTACATTGTGGTTTCTGAGGCACAACCAAGGCTAAATTGATGTTACCAGATACTTAAACATACTTAAATACAGTTTTACACTACACAACCTTTGCCTAAACTAATAATGCAAAATACTTAAAAAAGGAAGGTGCCATTGTAATTTTTCATATTCATTCAGTTTTATTAAATACTATAAGATAGATATGTTATAATTTATTGGGCTGAATATTAAAATGCTATTAATATCAAAATAGTAATTTGCAGATTTGGGGGAAGATCATAGACTGATATTTAACAATTTACAGGTGATAACTTTATTAATATAATACATTCAATATTGTGAAAGTACGTCTCAAAAATGCTAGAAGGTTTTTTGTGTCTTGGCCAGAAATAAGCTGTTGTTAAACACAATCTACTTAAACTAATCAGAATAAGGACATCAAGATAAAAAGCTTCTCTCTATAATACAAACAGCAGTAAAAGTGAGATTTCCAACCCTGCTGGAAAGCGTCTTTAAAGGATCATTTGTGTTCCAGTTTTATTAAATATCAGTCCATGACCTTCCAGAAACCTGCAAATCGTTATCAGCGTTTAATATTAAGCTAATAAATTGCTGTGACTTATCTTACTTATGAATGTGCCAATTCTCCAGAGTTCATTTTTAAACGTTTGCTCTGTTTAAATAACTCACGCATTTACATGCATCCATGATACAGACTCAGAGACCCTGACCTCAATTGACCCCAAGGGTCTAAGAGGAACATCCTGTCCGATGACATTTTAGCAGAGGGCCAGTGACCCACACACGGGCCACCCCCCACACGGCCCTCCAAATTATTCATGGCCCTAACATTTACACTGCACATGGTCTCTCCTGGCACCAGCCTTTTCATGCACCGGTGGGGGGAACTCCTGCCAAAAGTCAATGCATCTCATTGCAGTTTAGATTTATTTGACAACAAGGTCTGACAAACATTTTACATGTTTCTCATAAAACAGAGATATGGTTTAACCACTAATTCAATTTACACACAAACAACAACAAGACCTGAGGTTGAAAAAAATGTCCCATCATGAATAATTAATGTATGGCAAAAATATTATAAAAAAAAATCTGAATGATGTTATTAGCAAAGCAACCTTGACAGATCAGTTCCGAATCATCTTCTGAGGTTTTGTGGAGGGTCTCAGCTCAGTTTCTCCATGAGCAAAAGCACAGTTCTCACGGGGTAGAGGGCAACCGTGTGGATGGTGGGTGTGGAACCAGCAGAGTCGCGTCTTCAGGGCACCTGAGGGCGGGGGTTTGCGTCTGGAGTTCCCTTTAGAACCCCGTGCGTCTGTTTGAGTTCTCCAATCCCGCATAAACACTCTTCCACCCTCCACTGTGAAAAAACACAGATGCAGTGAGAAATATTTACCTGTCAGACTTCCTGTCAGGCACCTCAAAAGCATTACTTTGTTGGCTAATATTTTGTGTGGTTTTTGTCTGTCCCGTGACTGTCCCGTTCATTGTCTTCAAAAGCTGAGGAGTTTAAATTCCCATTTCATCTCTTTCCAGACATAATCATACTTCCGAATCTTCAACTATCTTTTCAAATGTTTCAAAGCGCTGACATTTCAAATTGTGAGGATGATGTATACTATTAGGAGTGCCCTTCGTTTTTTTCATTTATCAGAGCAGAGCGGTCCTATATTTAAGGATTCACACCTTAAAACCATGAAAGCCTGCAGGAATGCTTTAACATGCTGGAAAATATGGACCAGCAACATCTGCCAAGCATCAATCATAGCTGAGGAACAAAGTTCTGGAAGGGATCTACATACCTCTGAACACCTGGTGGTTGTTTTTCAGCAGGGTCTGGAGACCACCACACTCTTTCTTCAGTGTCTGTAGAGTGACATAGTCCAGAAGATCAGCTGCTTCACTGATTAACAAACCTCCTGAGGAACAAAAAGCGATAAGAGACACAGAGGTCAGATGGTTTTAGAGAAGAGGGCGATCACAATAGTCGTTTTAGAAATATAGTGGTAATTTACTTTTGAGGTAATTTTCTTCTACCAACGGAAAAAAAATTAGCGTAATTTACTCCACAAACCTACCAAACAATACTGTGGCCAATACTGGAAGAAAAGTAGAGATAGCAGAGCCAAACATTTAAATTAATGATGAACAACAAAATAATTTGGTAAAAACAATTTGGTAAAATGGTGGTAATTTCACGGTCTACTTTTGTACCATACACTATATAAAGTTTTAAACTATATACACACAAAACATAATATGTATAAAGAAACATAGAGACATATAAACATAAAGAAACAATACATACAATATTGTGAAAGACTCAAAAACGCTAAAAATGCTTTTTCGGAACTAAACTAGCCATTGTAACAAAATCTATATCAAAATAATAGCATCAACATAAAAACGGTCTATAATAAAAATGGCAGTAATGGTGAGAGGACAGAGAGAATGAGCAGATGATTATTATTTTTCACAGTGAATCACAGTCTCCTGTTATTTCCATCATATCACAGATTAACACACTGTGTTCTTTCACGAACGCTTGTATATTAAAGCTTTAATTTGACATTCTTGACAGTCAGTCAAAGCGACTTTATTAAAATACCATCTAAAGTTGCTGTGATCACTGACTTGCAGTCATTTGTGGACTTTCTCGCTGGCCTTTGCGAGACAGTCGATTGCTTTTAGCTTTGTGACTCAGCTAAGAGCAGCCGTTTCAAACGTCTGAGGTAATGCGCAGCACTCGCCAAACAACCCTTTAAGATACAAAGCGAGAAGTCTGAGAAAGGAATTATTGGCAAAGAGATCCTGGACTTACAATGAAGGTCTGTGTTTTTCACTTAGCAAAAAAGATTGAAATTATTGTTAAAAATACTTGCTATTCTATGGTCTGATAACACGCCACTGGGAATATTAGCCACCGCTAGCTACCAATACGCCAAAAATCAACGACACGCTAGCAAACAGATCTTTTTCCTGAGGCAAATTCCCAAAACAATCTACACTCAAACATGGTGCACAGAATTTCCTGGGGAACCCGATGTAAACCCGGCACTGAGGACAAAATATGAACCTATGATCTCAGTAATAAAACACCTTATTTTCCATCATACACCACCCAGGTAGCCCCTGCTGGAAACTATACGTACATCAGCCTGAGGTGAATTTGCACTTCAAATAAGTTCATCTTCTCGTGAGAGGCCTTTAGAATGCGTTTCTATATGGGATCAAATGAGCATCCTTTTCATGCACACTTATAAATAGCTTCCCAAATCCCTCCTAGTACTCATGGAACACACTTTAAACGAGGCTGGCTGGAACCTTCAGACCGTAAACCTGTTGCCATAGTAACCAGGAGCAGCTCCATAGGCTGCAAGACCTGACGTGTGGCTGAAACCTTTTCCCCTGCCAGTGTTTGGTGAACCCAATCTCTGATGGCTTGACCCGTGGGTTCATGACTGGAACCTGTGAATGTCAGTTTGGGTGTGCTAAAGCTCATGCTTATGAGAGGTGTATCGTTCTCCTAACCTCCACTTCTTCATCATGGCACAGAAGAACCATTTTGGCTGTATGGTTCCATAAAGAACCTTTCTGTTACACAAACGGTTCTTTAGAGTATTAAAGGGAAGAAAGAAATAGTTCTTTTATGAACCTTTGACTAAATAGTACTTTGGGGAACCAAAAGGGTTCTTCTGTGGCATTGCTTTGAAGAACCTTTTGCAGCACCCAGAACACGCTTCTTTTCTTGAGCAGGAACCGTTTATAAATGATCTCCAGACGTTCACACAGCTGTTCTATCTATAGGAGTTGAGAACGTGGACTTGCTACTGTTGGGAGAATCAGACACATCATCAGTTCTTACTATGACATCAGCAGCTTTTTATTATCACCAGCGAAAATGTAATAATTACTTAAAGATTTATATATACAGGTGTTAATGTGATCAGACACTGGCTTAGAACCACAGACGCCAGACATCTTTGCATCCGAGATCCTAATATAATATCTGCTACAGCTGTATAGCTATAATAGTGCAATTTGTGTTGCCCTTTAGAGAAGAACAGGTAAATGTGAATTAATAGCTGAGAAGATCCAAGTCCATAGCAAGTCAATTAAAATGAGTCATTTGATGAGCCCTGCATGCATACATAGAATCACATGCAATTACATTTGTCTGCCTTAATAATGTCTTATGTATTGCTGTACTGTGATATCACTGTGTTTACACACACGGTCATACACCGATTAAGCTTAATAACTCGACAACATCTGCATGCAAGGTTACGCAATCTTAAACTGTGGTCTTTTATCTGGAAAAGGTCATAAATGGTTTATGCAAAACCAGATTTCGCTGTACATGTAAACACTTTCACCGGTGCGCTAATGAATTATTCAACACACGGATGTCTGTTTATGTTTTGATGCTAAAACCGGTGAGAACAGAGATTTGAATAGCTCTCATAAACGCAGCTGTCTTGCTTTGTTTGGTTCTTATAACAAGCTGATAGCTGTCAATGCTTTGTTGTAAACACACTCACCTTCACCTAATAAAAAGAAAACATCTGACACTAATTAAAATACATTCTGGCATCTAAGAAGCTAAACTGATGCAATGAAAGTATTTTTGCTTACATGTTTGATTACTGACTGGTCACAGAATTGTCATGTTAATACGTTTCTGTTGCAATTTTTTACATTAACATAATATATTAGTGATGCTACACCAATGCACTTAAATTCACCTTTACCGGCCCTTTAAAAACATGCAATTTAAAATACCTTCTCAAAATACCTCTAACACCGATATATCTCATGCATAAAACATGACAAGAGAGGGAGCATAATTCAAACAGACAACTACATCCAGAATCTGCCCTGAGGGCACACGTGTCTCTCTCTTTGTCTAGTTAATTCTCTGTCTTTTTCTTCCAATAGTGAATTAAATATTATCGTATGTAATTCTTTGAAAGGGCTGTACTTGAATTGGGATGGAGTGCATGTTGGGATGGACTCATGCGTGTGCGTGAGTCTGCCTGGTAAACTGTGCAGATCACAAACACAGAACTGAAACAGACTCAGAGATCATTTACTTCTACATCTACTGTACAATATTACACAATTTTTAATCAACTTCCATTCTGTGGAAGCTCTGACGATTGTAACAGGACTGTATGATATAACGGGTCGCACATAATCTAGGCTGGTGTGCGATTTTTCACTTGTTTTTCAGCAGACAGGCATGTCACATGACACCTCCCAGTGGAAGCAGATGTAGGACTATTCTTACCTCCTGTGTTCCACACGTCACCGCACTCGCCGCTCTCTGTCGTTTTCTCGGTCAGGCTCAGCAAGAACTTTGCCACCTTCAGAACCACGGCATCCACGAAATCCCTCGGCAGCGCCGCACAGTTCCTCACAATCTCCATCTTCTCTCTCGGTTGGAAGCCATTTACCCAGTCGCTTCCTGGTGTTGACATTCCCTGTCCATTCTCAAGTCGATCAGGTCCATCCTGGCCGGCCCCCGGGCTTGCGAATAAGGCCTGACGCCCCCTGATGTAATCGTTTCTCCGTTCCTCTGCCAAAATCTCCTCAGTCTCGTCGTACCGCCTACTCTTGCCAATTAGGCATACCTGTGAAAGAGTGTGACATTACAGAATAAGGCTCACGAGTAGCACAGCTTGTTTTGACCGAGCTTTTCACGTTAATTTGTGACCCTGGAGCCTCCGCTGGAGTTTTTACTGTGCTGATCGTGTGTTCAGGGCTGTTTTTGGAGGGCACTCCAGCATTTTCCGCTATGGAAGGTGAAAATTGAGCTCCTGTGAAATACAGACGTTCACACCCTCACTTCAATGATTCTGCTGCAGAGCTCCCAGAGAAAAGTGGAAGTTTTGGAAAAGCAGTCAAAAATGGGCACATCCCTCCTCGTTCTTTTTCCACATTTTACAGTGGCCTTATAGCAAAAATTATAAAGTATTAAACAAATTTTGGAAACGATGCAACCAAAAAAACATCAAAACGATAAGAATAGTATTTAATCTTACGTTTCAGCTTCCGAAAATAGCCACCTTCTGCTTAAATATATAAATAACAAAATACAAATGTACAAATACATATAAAAAATGCATATAATTCTTTATATATTCTTTTAAAAATAATCCCATATTATACAGAAGAAGATATTTTGAGAAATGTCTAAGTTGCTTTGTGCCCATGCAGAGAAAGCCAATAGGTTCTACTCTTGTTTGGGTATCAACATACATAAAATTAAAAATATATTTTTTAAATAAAACATAAATATTTTCTTTGGCATTTCTCAGAAACAAAAAAGTCATGCAGGTTTGGAAAGACACAAGTGAGTAAATGATGAAAGGATTTTCATTTTGGGGTGAACTCTCTCTTTAATACAGAGGGGAAGATGTAACCATGAGATTATGTGTGGGCTTTTGCTAGTGTTATGACAGGTAATTATTTTAGTTGAGCTGCTACAGGAGAATAAAAATGAGCTCAAAGCAGCCTGTGTCTAAGCAGTCCGGTGTAAAGCTGGTGTTCCTGTGGGTCTGACCTACCCGTTTGGTGGATGGAATCCTCAGGCAATCTTCTTCTGTGTTGAAGCCACACGCCACGCTGACATCACTAATGAAGTCAATGTACTCCTTGTACTGAGACTTCTTACACTGTCTGCGCTGGTATTTCCCACAGAAGTCAAAGAAGCAGCAGGGAAGCACAAAGAAGCGACACGCGTAAGATGACCTAAACACAGAACAGATGCCATATTAACATTCAGGGCTCCCATGCTTTCTGATCAATGAATTTCTGTGACTTTTCATGACCTTTCCATTGGCTGGTGATTATTTATTTGATTTTTTTTTACAAATCATTTAAATTCAGACCGATTCTCTAATGAATCATTCATTCCTCTCAGAACAGATTCGACCAATAACGTTGCACTTACAAATCTCACAACACAATCGCTTGCGATGACATTTTACCACAGCTAACAGCAATATGTAGATTATAAGAGCAAGCATAACTTTAAAAAAAATTTATAGTATTATTATTATTAACTTAATAAAAACTTAATAATAAATATTAACTTAAGTCGCTCTGTATTCCTAGAACTAAACTATGTAGTCACTTATATAACAGTTCATTCCGAGTTGTGATTCTGTCCAGATGTTACTTCCTGCTTGAACCATTAATGACTCTCGCTTTAAAAATGAGGCAGTAAAACCGTATAAGATGTGGTTTCCTGGATATAAATGAATTGGCATCATCAGGCGCAAAAGTAAATAAACAGTGGCCTGAGGCTTCTCAACTTTCTTTAAATTTTCTTAAAACCAGAAAGCCAGAGGTGGTTTGACAGATCCAGAACATCTGGATTTGCTTAAGTTCACCAACACCACATTCTACAGGGACAAAATTTGACCAGTCTGGTCAAGCTTACCATCTCCACCTAGTGTTTGAGGCAGGACCCAAAACTGAGTGTTTACTTCTAATGCAGAGTCAAAGCCTGTCTGGACTATTCTTAGAATGTGACTGTGGTTGAATCCATTGAACACCGGCGTCTGAAGCCCATGTGGATAAATGATAAAAAGCACTCTGGCTTGCATTAGGCAGGGAACATCATTTATCTGTGTGTGGTTACTGTCACGCTGAAAACATTAGCGGGACTATACAACACAACATTACTTAGCAAAAGGCTGGCCGGTCGTCGGCACAAAACACAACAACTGAAAAAGTGCACAAGCGCTGTTTACCATGAAATATTATTCATTTCTAAAATACTAATTCGTTTGATGAAATCATATACTTTATTGTTCCTGAGGGGCAAAAATGAGATATTTTATATTTATGTATCTAAATGTAATAATCTATTTTGTATGAATCTATTAAAGCTGCAATTTATCACCTTTTTGAAAAAAGTAAACAACAATTAGATGACAAATTACATGACAGATTAGTGCTCAACACAATCTCTTACCAACAGTAACTACATAATGATTTATAATTTGAGCTGTCTGGTCCAATTTCCTGGTATATGTCAGTTTAGCTTCATTTGACTTGAAAGAATTTGAAAGAACATAAGGTTACAGCAATTTTACGTTTTAAACAATGATGTCAAGTTACGATTGCAGCTTTAAATGTATTTATTATTATAATTTCTGACCCTGTCTGTGAAAACCCAGCTAACATCATTTTTTGTGATTAACTGTGACAGAGAAATGATAGTGAAATTAATGACTGAGATAAAACTTTGATGCTCCAAATCTTGAAACTTTACCCAGGCAGGATCGCATTCATTTAATGACCGGCAGTAACACTCATCCCGGGAAACACAGTGAAGATTCCTCTCACTTGAGGATATTGGAGAGCAGGTGTCTCCTCAGGGCTGGTGCTAACGGTTCTGTGCAGATGACTTGCCTGGCTGCTATAACAGGGATCCAGGGTGTAAGCTCATCTGAGTGGTTTCCAATCAGCCAGTCTGTGGTGGGGAAGAGGAAGCCGTCGCTGGGTGTGATGGCATTTTCCTGAAATAGATGAGAGCACCCGCTGTATTTCATTATCATTGGCTGAGAGCGTAATGACATTGGGAGGCACTCGTGTAGAAGTCGAAATGCATCTACGAAAATCAACCTGGGGTTCCATTTACAAGTTCCGACTTTTATAAATCATGCAGCAAGTGGATAAACTGAATTTTGATAGCAGTAGCGCTGGAGTATAATTTAATGCCATGCGTATGATTGACGATTGAGGCCCACACTAAATGGCTGGACATACCGCAAGATTATTGGTGCAATACAAAAAGTCAATACAAAATACTTGCGAAGATTGTTACATTTTCTTGATGAGAGATTAAAGCTGCAATCCGTAACTTCTGCCTCTCTACTGCCATCTCTGTTTGAAACATACAGTTGCAGGCTATTTTAAGTGTTTTTTAACACTTTACATTACATTAAGTCCAATGAAGCCAAATTAACATTTCCTGGAAAACTGGAGCCAACAGCTCATATTATAAATCATTATAATAAGCTAACAGCTGACAGTGAGGTAAAGGTGAGGAGATTGTGTTGAACTGATCTGAATTTGTAAATGAACAAAAACGTCTGAAAAAGTACGAACTGCAGCTTTAAAATCAGCTCATGTTCCAAAATGAACCCTCATGCAACATGACGAGAACAACGCGAGCTACCACACGAGCCCTGACCCCCTATTTTCCCCCGGCAGGCAGCCCACTCGTGAGATCCCAGATTGCACTGCATCTGTTCGGATGGCCGCACCATGTGTTCCACCGATGTTGAAATGCTACAGGGATTTCACTGGTGCACAAATGCACCTCCTAAATTCACAGAGATTCCCACTAGACCTGCCACTGAAATATCTCAGCATCTCTTTCACGGCAGGACGCTATAAATAATGGAGCGCTGGGAATGTTCTGAGCCTTGTTCTAGCGGGGTAAAAAAAGCAAGACTTGTCAGACAACAAAACTGGATGGAGATGTTTGGCTATTTTCTTGAGACATGAGCCAGAGACCAATTTTTAAATTAGTGTTACACAAAAATGTTCTATTCAACTACATTTTTAAATAAAAACAGCCTGTTACCATATTGTTAGGTGGTTGCTATGGTATTTCTGGTTGCTAAGGAGTTCTGGGTGATTCCTAGGGTGTTGCTAAGTTAACCAGTAACACCCTAGCAACACCAACAAGTCACAAGTGTTTGTGGTATCTATGAGAATTTGATTCCTGGATGTTTCAAATGCTTCTTTCAGTGTTAAGGGCTAAGGGAGATTTTGGAGTCAGTGTTTGCATACTAAGGGTTTTGGACATACTTCAAATCCGGTGTAACAAAATTATATGTCAGATATAAACAAAAGAGCACTTTGGCAAAAAACGTAGAAAAAGTAAAGTAATTACGTTTTAAGTAAAATGTAAAGAAAGTAATTTCTCAGAAAAAATGAAATCAAAAGTTTTTGAAAGTGTATATAAAACCTCAATTCATACAAAAACTGTCATCCAACTACTCTCTCAAATGCCATTTTTACTTTTCCAAACACGTCCCTGCTCAACCAATCACCTTCCTAGTGGACATACACGCACAGAATTGTAAGACTGAGGGAATTGTGAACATCTAAGCTGCAGCTAAGATGAAGATATATCTGGAGACAGTTTCAGCCATGCTATGATGCCATCCTATCTGGGAATGTGCCCTCCTTAGGCAGCATTTTAGAGCTTGTGGATGCAGCCCGTTTCAGCAACACCATTAAAGTTGCTTGCCTTAACAACCACCACAACTTTCACGTTCATCAAGATTTCTGACATTGTTCCTCAATCGGTTCTTACCTCCAGATGCGTGTCAGACCCATACATGTCCCAGATCTTCCTCCTGCGAATGTCAATGCCTTTTCCAGGATGCTGAAACCCAGGAGCGCATGACTAACTTAATCTTCGGACAGTTTAATCAAAACAGAACAGTAAGTACACGCCGCACAGCAAAGTATAGAATTCCATTTTCACCTCAGAAAAGGAAGGATTCAAATTTCTAATCTCTTGTATAATTAAAAGCTAGAGAACAGAGACAGCTCTCATTCTGCTTTATTTACGTGGTCTCTGCTGTATCATTGATTTGAACAGGGATGAATATTAACCAATGAAAGGAGCTCAACAGTGAGGGGCTGTTGACACACGGTACACAGTGCAGTAATTCAACACGACAGCAGATGTATTAGTTAACCCACCCCTTCAGTGTTTAATATGTGAACCAGCAGGCCGTTTCCACAGCCGAGATCCACAAAGGACTGTTTTGTTGTTGTTCCCTTTTCAATGCGCTCTTCACCCCACAAGACCTGAGAGAGATAAAGAGATATAGATAGATAGAGAGAGAGAGAGAGAGAGAGAGAGAGAGAGTTTTTTTCTGATATGGTAATTTTACAGCTTTCTGTAAACAGACTGATGCACATTACCTGTCAGTTATGACACAACAATGACACAGGTGTATTAATTTTAAATGCCTTTAAATGCCTTTTCTTATTGTATTTGCTAAATGTTGAGTTACAAATATAACATAGAATCTTTACAAATAATAAACAAAACATCTATATATATGCATAATACAGCCATATGCCAACCTACCAACAGATACGTAGCAATGGCGACATCTTCATACACAAACTTCTCAGGATCTGTAACTTCAGGCCACACCTTAAACGATTAAAAGCTTCATCTTATTTTTCCAACTATACAAAATGTTTATATACATATATACCTGTATATACACACATATATAAATTAATATATATATATATATATATATGCAGGTATATATGTGTGTGTATATATGTGTATATACATATATATATATATTTCATATATATTCAAGAATATATGAACATATTAATCGTTTTCAGTAGTTTCGTAGTTAATCGTAGTTTGATACGTAATATGGTCACAAAAGTGGCACAATTATGTACTGCTGAAAACAATCACTCCCCAAACTATATACAGCTTGATTACAGCCTGTATTTTTGTCTTGGATTGAAGAAAGTATTTTAACATCTTTAAAGTTGCACATATGATGAAGTGTGATTTTTCTGAGCCACTACGGTCTGAAGTAATCAGGCAATCAGGGTTAAAACCCAGAATAAAACACTGGCGGAGGATTTGATTGGATTTATTTTGCAATTTTGCTGACCTGAACTAAATAATATTCAACCCCAATGCATATCACTGTGCATTTATTGTTTAGCATATAATCTTGCTGGTAACAATTTACAATAAGATTCAATTTGTTTAAATTATTTAACCAACTTGGTTAAAGTGAACTAACAATTAACAATACTCACACAGCATGTACTAACCTTAGTTAATGTTAATCTCCACATTTACATTTTTAAATCATACGTTGTATACGTTAACATTAGTTAATGAATTAACATGCACAAACAATGAACAATTACATCAGTATTAACTAATGCAGTTCATTTTAACAAATGCACTTACTAATATCAACAAATGGACTTTATTATAAAATGTAGCTCATTTGATTTTTTACAGGTAGCCTTTAAACTGACCAGGAACCAGGTAAAAACTTCCTGTCCTGAATACGATTTCAAATACTTGTGGAAGAAAAAACTCACCTTCACCAATTCTTTATACTTTTCTTTCAGCTGCTGGTACAGCACACTGTATTTCTCTACGGGTATGAGGGACAGGGTGCTTTTAAATTCACTGCTCTTGCTCTCCAGAGCCCAGCGTGACAGTTTGGGAAGAAGTTCAGCACAGAGCCAGGAAAGTTTGGGATAAGCCACTCCATCGCTGCACCAGTGTTCCGGCCTCAAAGCGTGAAGAGACAATATCCTAATAAACGAGGTTTACAATCATCACTTACACAAACCCACCGGATAAAAGCAGAAACAGCACTGAGTTAAAACTGCCCCCCTACTGTATGTATTAATACTCCTCACTAATCCAATGATACGCAAACAGCTACAGCGGCCCGTTATTATTTTAAAGTAACAAGTTAAACAACATGGATGAATTCTACATGCTAACTTTTCCTGTTTTTGGGGATTTCAGTCTTTTAATTACACTTTATATTATTATTATTATTTATTGTTGTTTTTATGTTTTGTTATTTCCATAAAGAAGTAATTTGTGACCCTTAAAAACGCTACATGTTATAAACTGCAAACATCATAAAGAGACATTTAGGCCATGTTCTGAATAAGTTACATTTAATACATGTTTTACACTTTAAAATATAAAGTGTCCAAAAAATACATGTCAGTATAGGGATATTAATAATAATAGGGATATTGTGTTTGTGTGGCTTCTCTCTGTCTTCTGACTGGCTCAGAGAAATCAATACATCCTTTGTAGGTCCAGCGTGAGAAGTGATGAAGTTTCTCACCAATCTTCTGCCTTCAGCTGCAGCAGGAATTGATGCATGTTGCTGCTCTTCAGACAAACGTCACCCGCAGCGCTGTCTTCAAACGGGATAAATGTCACTGCATTCCCCACAATATCTTTAAAGAGAATAATAATAATAATAAACACTTTAGGACAATTGGGTCAAACCTCAAACCAAATCACCCTGATCAAGTTGTTTCACCTTTAACGATGATTTCTTTGTACAGACACTCTGTTTTATTCACTTTGGGAATAATGGTTCTGACTCCAACACACCAGCGTCCTGCTGTATCATGTCTTTCACTCACAGTATCAGTGCGAAGAAACTGAAAAACATCTTTTATCTCAATACTGGACCCCAAAACTGAACACAAATAGCGATTTAGCCCCGCGGTATCCACGTCCCTGTATTCTGACTCTGTCGCTCCACACAGTCTCTTATTGACAACATGCGGTTTCTTGAGCCAGACGTCCACAGCGGACCAGAAACTCTCTGGTGTGCACCTGTCTGTAAGATTTAACTCAGAAAGCGCTGACATACTCACTGACATCAACTCTATTTAATGTATGAACTGTGTGGTAACATTTCAAGAGAAACTTTAACTAGAAACCACACACACGCAAACACTGTGGCAAATTGTGGACGCCGGTAAGTTTTCAAAATAAAAGTTGACGCTTGGACATTTAGACTGACGTACGCGATCTCTTTAATATTCGTGTATATGTGGGACATTTGCAGGGCTTTATCTTTATTGATAAATATAGTATTAATTAAAATAATAATTAATTATAAATAAATACTAATTAATATAAATAAAACAACAATTAATTAAAGTAACATTAAAGCAAATGTAATCTGGGCTTTTATTTTGCCTTGTAACTTCCGGTTCGGGTAGAGTTTGAACTTTCACCCGGAGGAGCTTCTTCCTCTTCCGTCTGCAGTGATAGCGGGTATGGCGGATTATTTTAGCCCTGAAATCGTGTTTCAAACATCCGTTATAATCTGCTGTTTCTGAAGGCGAAATACGTGATATTTAGACTCTTAAATATAGTTCACAGTCTAGCCGTGTAATTCTTTGCGATATTAAGTGAAATAAATTAGTTATTGCTAATCATCACAAACACGAACGTATCCGATCGCGATTTCAAACGTTATGGCCGCATATAGTTGCATGCATATGTTTCAGCTGTGCTGTGAATGTTGTTGTTAAAAAATGTATTTGCTGATATTTTCCAGGTCAAGATGGTTCAGCGTCTGACGTATCGTCGTAGGCTTTCCTACAACACAGCATCAAACAAGACCAGGCTGTGAGTTATTTGTACAACGCTGTAAACGCACGTCGATGCGTTTCTGTCTTTGTTATACCGACGTGTAACTCTGTACGGGTGCGTTGTTTCACTCAGGTCCCGTACTCCGGGTAACCGCATTGTGTACCTGTATACCAAGAAAACCGGTAAAGCACCGAAGTCCGCATGCGGGATCTGTCCCGGTAGACTGCGGGGTGTAAGTACTCAACTATATAAACCTCTAGTCTCAGTGTCTCCTGTAATATGTGTGTGCAGACATCTAAACTTTTTCACACTGACCAATAAGGACAATTTGTCCTATAGAAAATATCCAGCTGACCATGGAAGTGTATTTGACATAAAATGCTTTATATCATCCTAAATGCACGTATTGCTTGTTTTAGGTAATAAACACTGCAGTAGACATGTAGCGCCTAAAACACTTTTTTGGTGCCCTGTTTCGTTTTGAAGGGATTTGTGGCACTAAATAGAGCAAGGAAAAAACTTAAGGCATCATTGCTAAACTTGGTGAATTAAAGAAACTCTTAAGTTGTGACATGTTTTCTTCAGTAGTCTGATTTAAATCACTTCACATCATTGAGAGTCAATATGATTGTTGTTATTCAAGATGCTGTCTTGTTACAATACAGTTGTTACAGGTGGTCTTAAGTTGTATACATGTGATGCATGCTGGGATTTAAGAGTCATAGCTTGTTACATGAAAATGTATTTGAAGGTGACTGACACAACTTTATAGTTAAAAATGGAGTAGGGGTAGTTTGAAACTAAAATGAGGATTTTACCTTTTCTTTACATGTAGTGGTTTAACACATGCAGCTTAAGTCCAGCCACTTAAGTAATTGTAAACTGCATTTAACAACCAATGCAACTTAATGTTCTGATGTTTTGTGGAACAGATCCGCGCAGTTAGACCCCAGGTTCTTATGAGGCTGTCAAAAACCAAGAAGCACGTCAGCAGAGCTTACGGTGGTTCCATGTGTGCTAAGTGTGTTCGAGACAGGTAACAGACTTAAAACTGCATTAAGTAGCATAAAACTTGTCTGTGAATATTGTGAGAGCACATGACTTACATTGTCCTTCATGTTTTTTTAGGATCAAGCGAGCTTTCCTCATTGAGGAGCAGAAGATCGTGGTCAAAGTACTGAAGGCTCAGGCGCAGAGCCAGAAGTCAAAGTAAATGTTGATTTGAATTGTTTAAAATAAAAGATT
Organism: Yasuhikotakia modesta; assembly: GCA_036877545.1. Classification (NCBI taxonomy): domain Eukaryota; kingdom Metazoa; phylum Chordata; class Actinopteri; order Cypriniformes; family Botiidae; genus Yasuhikotakia; species Yasuhikotakia modesta. The sequence continues at coordinate 37,465 of JBAJNP010000869.1, read as the reverse complement.
GGGAAACCACTGTTATGTGTCACTGTCACTCTTATTCCTCTGCTTAATAAACACTTTGTATTAAACCAAGTTTTGTATTAGTTACAACGGTCATATGTTAGTTGTAAACATTTAATGTTTATACTGGCTATTACAAATTTTGGCCCATCAATCAAGTCTTAGGTTTATTTATTGTACTTCGTATTAGCTAAACTACATATGTACACTAAGTACATCTAATTCAAACTTCTCTAAACGGCCGAAAGTAATGAACCAAGTTAGTTGAATTGTTTAAGTGTAAAGTATGGGCACTGTTACAATGTATTCAAAGCATGAAAACTTTAAGCTTTAAGTGGAAGTAAATAATGTTTTTCTTGCAATTGATGTGATGTGTGTAGCAACCTGTTGACTTTTCTTAATCACTTAGTTTCTGTGCACCCTAGATAACTGAGTTCCATTGTCTATTGCATTACACGTGTTTGAAGTCTATTGCAACTTAAGTACAATAGGTGCTGTTTACTCAGAGCTGTGTGTTTTCATAGTTAAGGTAAACTACATTTGGGTGCATTTGTATATATGTGCGATCTGTAATGCACTTAAAAATTAAAAGAATAACATTTCAATAGTTCTCCTTTTACACCTTTGTTTTGGCCACAATGATTTTTCAATGCATCAAAGCACCGTATTGACAGGTGAGGAGAAATGCGTTTATGTAAATAAATACAGAACATCCAGATAAAATATAACTTTAAATAACAATGTCATAAAAAATGAATTAACGTCAAAAAAAGCATAATAAAAGAGGTTAAGAAAACAGGTTTTAGTACGTCACTTCCTGTACACGTCGCTCTACGGGCTGTGTGACGTATCCACTAACCGGGCAGCCACGGCACTACCGCGAGCGCTGGATTAAACCATGGAGACTCTCTTCGGTTTACCGTTTACTGTGCTGGAGTGTCCAAACATCAAACTGAAGAAACCATCATGGCTGCACATGCCGTCTGCGATGACCGTCTATGCCATCGTGATTGTTTCATACTTTCTCATCACGGGCGGTAAGCGTCTCAGGCTAAGCTAGCCCTCGGCTAACTCTTACTCTGGTGTCTGTGGCGCCTGTGCAGAATAACAATACAACAGTTTGAGCATTTTCTGTACATAATCATTGATATTCAGCTGCAAAATAAATAAGGTAAAATAGTCCTGGGAGTTCATCTCTAGTCTCCAGTTTTGCTCTTGTTAGCTCTGCCACAAAATGCATTGCATACTACTGACAGTCGTTTATGCATTTATGTTTTAAGTGCACGATACTTCATAAAGAGTAAGTGCGCTTTCGTGGTTTTCTATAAGTGAATGTCAAGCTAAAGCCAGTTAAAAGCGTGATGTGACGGGGATTTGTCGTGCAAAGTGTTGAACCAACTAACCTGCCCCTTGCGTTGATGCTCTGAACTCCTCAGGAATCATATATGATGTGATCGTCGAGCCGCCGAGTGTCGGATCCATGACAGATGAACACGGACATCAGAGGCCAGTGGCTTTTCTAGCGTACAGGTAAAACGACTTGCATTGATACGAGCTATAATAACATTTGCCAAAAGGTGGCGCTGATGCATTATTCCAGTTGTAGTTTATACGCCATGACAGCATTATAACACCCAATAAAACCAAATCATAGCTCAAGCTATGAGCTCAAATGATAAAACATTATTATTAATTTACCTTTTGCAAGTTAGTCTTAAACATCCAATAACTGACTTTTATTCTTATTTAACAAAGAAATTACAGTCTAGCTTTAACATGTTTTAATATATGTGAATTTTGGTGTGTAAACCAGCAGTGCTTGTATAAGTGCATGTGTTACGTCCCACAGAGTGAATGGACAGTACATCATGGAGGGACTGGCCTCCAGCTTTCTCTTCACTATGGGAGGCCTCGGATTCATAATCCTGGATCGCTCGAACGCTCCTAACATTCCCAAACTGAACCGCTTCCTCCTGCTCTTCATCGGGTTCGTCAGCGTGTTGCTGAGCTTCTTCATGGCCAGAGTCTTCATGAGAATGAAGCTCCCGTAAGTTTCTACATGAAACATTTCATTATCATTTACATTTCATTAAACATTTTAATTCAGATTATATGTAGGTGCAGTTTACACTTGTCTTCAAAAATACATGTTAAGCAATTAAGTGTATGCCTTTATGATCTTAAGATTATTATGTTGAATGTGTCCAAACCTTTGCCTTGTTTTCAAAAATTGTGAAACAAAAATTTGGTTAATTAGTTGCGATGGACAATTTAGTGCTTTTTGCTCCAAGTTTATATCCACTGAATGCTTTCCGAGATTATTTATGTTATAGTTTGACCGAAAACAAACCAGATTGTACATGTATTGTGGTTTCAGAGTTTTTCTTTTGGCTTGTGTAGCTGATAATGTGAATGTGTTTGTATTGCAGTGGTTATCTAATGGGTTAAGTCTCCATCAACACCTTCAGTTTGACACAAACCACAGCAGAGACTGGAGAGACACACACAGTCGCTGTTTGAGTGCCAACAACTACAGTCTGTTATCAAACTCTCATTTTCCCCACCCCACAATTTATCACCCTTATGTGTGAGAGTGTGTGTTACTGGTTTACAAACTGGTTTAGCCAATGTTAACTTCTGGTGAATGAGTTGTCATCACATTTATAGAATTCAGTAAAGATTGCAAACTGTGAGGGTCGAGTCAAACTTCATATTGGTCTTCATATTAAATATCAGACTGTTGTATGACTATAAATTTTGGTAATGTCCTTATCCATTTATTTTGTAAACAGTTTGAGTAGTGAGAATCTTCACATGTGGCAACAGTTGGTGTGCAGTTTTTTTTATAATAAACAATGATAGTTTCCAAAACAGTTCATGTTTGATTTGTCTTTTATTTGAAAATGTAACTTTATTTTAAAATTTGCTAAGAAGGTACTTCAGATGTTACAACTTTCAACTGTTAGAGGGAAGCATTGAATGATCTGAAAATTGGGTTAAACCTTAAATACACACAAATGTGTCAACGTGTTTATACATATTCATACACACACGCACGCATACATATGTATATATAATGTATATGCGTGTATGGCTTATACCAAAGTCCATAGTTTTTAGTCCTTGCTGTTAATATGCATCATATACAAACCTAAAATCCTTTAATATTCTAAAGGAAATTTTTAAGGTTTTAAGTGAGTATTGCATTACGGATTGTTATTAAGGAAAATCAGCTTGTTTTTCCACATTGCCTTTTATCCAGAGGGAATTTTCCAGTCCATTAATATCTGGCATGAGAGTGATTCTCCAGCATGTTGGCGGCAGACGCCATTAGAACATGCTGAGTGTGCGTTTGTCTGGGTTGGTGAACACTCGTGGAACATGTTGCAAAACAAGTCGTGATCAAGGTACACGGTGGCTAACAGGCTATAGTTGTTTAAATCATTATCTGTGGAGTCCCTCAAAACTAGCTCAAACAGTGAAAACTGGCCTTGAAGCTACTGGACACAGCAAATACATATGTCACATGATCGTATCGCTGCGTACATCTGCATGTTCTTTAGATATTGTGAACGCTAATAATCTTTACTGACAACATTGAATAGATCTGTCATTAAGAGGTATTTCATATCTCTTTAAACGACACCATTATAACACATATGGCAAAGTAATCCTACAATGTTCATACAGATCCATTAAAACATGGAAGACATGTTATAATTACAGACATAATTAAATTGTCTGTCATTAAAACTAGTTCTCAGATGAATTCCCTGCGGTTCTCGTGGGTTCTGCATTAGGTTCTTAGTCTCTTATTGGTTCTTTTGCTGTTTGGAATTGTGTGAATTTGGCCACTGCCATTTGAAGGATGAACGTGGCCATTTTCCTCACTGGGTTCCTTAGGAAGCAAAGCACAAGATGCACATTTTGTATATGCCCTTCAGATCCATATATAAGTAGTTATACAATCTGTTGCAAGTGTACCTTTCTCTTACTGTGTCCATTCTCTGAGACAGTGGCTTCAGGTTTGTAGAGGCCCAATGCTGTTTCCAAGTCTTAAAACAAAAGAATAATGCAAACATTACCGTCAGGATTGCTCTACCCTAAGCGGTCATCATCAAACCAGGTTTGGGTTGCAAGACGTACCTGTCAGAATTTGGTCAATCTTCTCCACGGCGAGTTCAGCGTCCTCTCTGGAGAAGCACATTGGAGGTTTGAACTTCAAAACGTTGCGGTGTGGACCATCAGCACTCAGCAGAACCCGCTGCTCTTTCAGTCTTTTAAAACAAAACAAATCTTAATTTGTTGAAGCTCCATTTTGATGCAACTTTGACGTGTTCTGTGCAAACCAAATTTTAAATAAACAGATGGTTCAATTTCCCCAAAGTCATTGGACCATATAATTGAAGATAAGCCTATCACTGGATGACATTTTAGAGCCAAATTGGTGTTTTTACAGATGGCAAAGGGTTTGATTCCCAACGAAACTCACATACTGAAACTGTAAATGTACTTATAATAACCTGTATGTTGCTTTGGATGTAAATCTATGTGAGGTAGCCTAAGGTGCTGTCTTTCAAAAACTGTCACGCTAACACAGGTTAGCAACAAACCTGTTGAACTTTTAGAAATGTGTTCACACCTGTAAATAACATCCTGGGCTTCAGCTGTAGCAGGTGCTCTTGTCGCTTGGTCTCTCACCAGCTCCACCCCAACAAAAAGGCCACGGCCTCTGCAAAACAACATAACTTCAGAGCTATTGACACGCTGCTATGACCTCACTGGCAATCTAGACATAGTTTCAGTAGCACTATTATGAGTCTGTCGAGTCTCTAGAAAATGATTTACATGCCTTGCAACATAAAGAGGCTGAGTAACTTAAGTAATCTCTTGTACATAAGGTGAAGGTTCGAAGCTTGTGCAAGCAAAAGCACATTCTCTGTGTCATGACATGATTTCTCTGGAAGAACCACAATTTATACTGAAAATTGTAACATTTGTGGATGTAGCAATAAATAACTTATGCTGTAATGTAATATGTAGGATTATAGGGTTATGATTTGACTATTATTCCATATTCTTGTATGTAGCTCCATATTCTTTAATGTATTTTAACATCAATGCCCGTGATAGGCGCTGCGTCTCATTTGTTTATTCTTTTACTTCTCCTAAGCAATTTTAGGAGAAATATGTAAGATAAAGTTCACACAATCAAAATGCAATTGAGATCTCCATCAATTCCCCTGAGCTGTAAACGAGCAACCTGTGGAAAACAAAAAAAATCTTCTGAGCACCGACCTCACGTCACCCACCAACGGATGTCTTGCCTTCAGATCTTCCAGAAGCTGAGTGAGATATCCTCCAACTCTCAGGGCGTTGCCTTGGAGATCCTCCTTCTCGATTACATCTAGCACAGCCAGTCCAATGGCACATGATACAGGGTTACCGCCAAACTGGAGGTCACACAGTCACACAGTTTTTAGCTCTCAAAGACAGCAGAACTGGTTTTCAGTCAAATTACATTTAACCATCACATCTATGTTACTTATGCAATAGTTCTTGTTTTTAACATGTTTGCTCCAGAGAAAGTCAATGTGGGTGATTTTTTCTTTCTGAAAACATTTTTGTTATACTGCTATCTTAATAGCAACCACTGTGGTCTAAATATATTCATATATAAATGTATTCTCTGCGGAAAGCACAATACTGTACATTGTTTGTCCAATTGTTGCATTCGTAAGGCCCACCCAACATTTATTTAAGCAGAACTAATCAGGTCCACCGTCATACAGAGTCCAGTTCCAACCCGTATTAGGGTTTGTTAGATTAGGGGTGGAGCCAAACTCTACAGGGCCAGTCCAGAGGTCTTCACTATATCATTGTTACCAAACTGTATGTGTGTTTGTCCTCACCGTGTTGAAATATTCCATTCCGGATGACATGAAACTTTCTGCAATCTCTCTGGTGGTGATGACACATGACATGGGGTGACCATTTCCAATAGGTTTTCCCAGGGTAACAATATCTGGTATGAAATCTTCTCCCTGTAGCTGGAAGCTCCAGAAGTGGGAACCCACTCTGCCGAAGCCCACCTGGACCTCATCGGCAATGAAGACCCCTCCTGCTTTTCTCACATGCCTGCGGTACAACACGAGTTGTGATACGCACATACAAACAGGAATATATGGATTCTTAAAGCTGCAATGCATAACGTTTTGGGTTTAAAAGTTATTGAGAAAGTGCATGACAAATCTCATTATTTTACCCTAAAACACAAAACATTGGGTTTATATTATCAATTTATGATTTTATTTGTGGGTCTGATATCCTGGGAAAGTCGGTTTGGCTTCATTTGACTTTAACAAACGTAATGAAAACGTATGCAAAGTGGTTTTCAAATAGTGGTATGGATTGCAGCTTTAAATTCAGAATCACACAGACTTTTAAAAAGTTTAGAAAGATGAAAGACAATTACAAAACGTTGAGCGCATTACAGAAAACCAACAAAGTCAAGCAAAAAAGCAGCAGTCATGTAACTCAAATGAGTCATTTGGAGCCAGCCAGGCAACTAGGAAGCCAGTATATATAACTTAACTAACAACTAGTAACAAGTAATGGTAACTAGCTGGACTTAGTAGTACATACTGTGCCACTTTCTGGAAGTAGCCCACAGGGGGGATGACCTGCCCTCCGCAACTCTGCAGCGACTCAGCGATAAAAGCAGCAATCTACACAAGAGAAGACCACATGAGACCCTTGTACCCTCGCCCACCGGTGGAAACGTCCGTTTTAAACGCTGCTTAAGCTATGACAGCCATTGCCGTGACCAGAATAAGACAGGTGAGAGTAGCACAGACCTTGACAAACCAACATGAATATAAATGTGAAGCACAGCTAAGAGAAGCATACAAGAAAATCCTCATGTGATGTCATCTCAATACCCAAACAACTTTCACTAAAGGAAATTCAGGTCTCCATCTGCACAGATTTATTCCAAACGTGAATCCACGGAGTCTGACTTCTGTAACAGGAGTGTGTAATGTAACGCCCTCCATTTTCCTGCAACAGAGGGTTAAAAGCTGTTGAGGAGCCACATGCATTTCTGCAAATCAGTGAGCGTTCAGGAGGCACGAATTATCTGCAGAAAGTCTCTGCATCCCGTCTTTGTTTAACCTGGAGAGAGAGGAAACAATAACAGGTGGGGAACAGAAGAAATAAGGGGGAGAAAGGGAGAGGATAATGAAGAAATCAGTTACTGGTGAAGAGCGAAACATCATACAGGGAGTAAAGATGAATTCCAACAGTTTTTATGACTCAAATGGTGGATTAAGTTTTCACATGAACTTAACGGTACATTCAGTGAAACATTTCTCATTCTCTCACCTTTCTCCCGTTGTCATGGACGCGGTCAATGATGTCTTTGACGTTATTGGCGTAAGCAGTGGCAGGATCTGGGTGATCGTCACGATATTTGCCTCTATAAACATCTGGACTGAGGGCCTAGAGAACAATCACATTTATATAACATCACATTTATATAACATCAGAAGATTTACAGAGCAGAAGACTGGAATCTTTTAGCACAGTTTGTAAATTTACACTTTCATTTTGGTGAAGAAAAGGATTTAATGAAACTGAATCATTAAACGCATTTGAAAAATTACTGACTGTTCTTCTGTCGGTCAGACAGCCCAGAAATTTTATTTTTCACACAATATTTGCACATTTGTATTTATATATTTTTAGGAGTTGTACTTTAAAAACTAGGCTCTTGAATTTAAGTTTTCCAAACTCTGAACTTAGGTACTCTGTAGGAAATTTAATATGGGCTACTGTAAGAGCAGAAGGAACGCATGAACCCAAGTCAACCCCTCGGCTACACGCTGGCTGTAAACAAAATACTATTATGGGATGGCCTTGTCTCTATTTGTGGAATGACATTTCAATGCCATAGCAAGGATTACATCCAAGTCACAAGATCACTGAATTGTGCTGTAATCCATTTTTAACATGCGCTGAAGGCATTATAAGAAGGTGAAGGGATATGTATGCACACTTTTCATAAAAAATGCATGTCAAGTTGTAATGTACACCGATCTGCCTCACTAACGCGTAACACAATAGTGGTCACTCACCACAGTCAGACTGCAGTCATTTTTTTACAATGAGGTTTGTAAACACACACACACATACACAAACACACATGTCACTCAACAAATTCATGGCTACCATGATTATAGCAGTGCAAACAAAATGTATATCTCTCCTTTAAAAATGACTCTAGCATACATTTAAATCATAGCAATGTATTTACAGCAATTATTTACTTTTTTCATTTTTTACTTAATTTAAAAATACGACATATAATGGCAAAAAAAGATCCAATGCTAGAACGTTTTTGATAACTTTGAGAGAACTTTTAGAGAACATTTCACGTTAGAGGCTCTGGTCTATATTTACTTCACAAATAGACTCTCTTGTCTATGTGCATGTGAATCCAGTAACGTCTCATGTTGCAACACTCACCACGTGAACACGCTGGTTCTGCTCAGCACCGGCCATCTGATGAAACTTATATGGACTTATATCAATGAGTGACGACAGATGCCCGTGATAGGCGCTGCAGAGAAAAACACTGCATGGAAAACGTGCAAAAAACATCGTTCATCTTATCTTACAGTTTCTTATCTCTCTGAGCCTTCATTCCAATAAACCCGAAGCCGAGATCATTCATTTTTTATGTAAGCAATTCGTTTGGAAATCAGGGCGAATGTACCGTTCGCTCATAAACAACATAACGGTTGCCTCAGTTACTCCAGATGAGTTCATAAACTAAATATAAGATAAAGTTAATATTTAAGCAGTGGGCTTCATGCTTCTGAGAACTTTGTTACTGTTTAGGAGCAGGTGAAGAAGAGAGACTGACAGTATTGACTTACTTTTCCAGAGTTATGATGTCTTTGTGGCCTGTGTGCTGCCAAGCCAGTCTCAAGGCCAGATCATTTGCCTCTGACCTATAATTAAAAAAAATGTCACTGTGAAATGTGCAGATCAGACAGTCAGAACCGCAGCCTCTAAGTCTGTGAATCTTTTCTTCAAGCCCTCCAGCTGTTCACAACAACCCCTGCTGCCTGTCTCACTTAAAATTTCAACCCTGTAAAATATCATAGAGCATAGTCATAGTGGCATATCTAAGCAACCACTAAGAAATATTTGAATTTTTAGCTGATTAAGCTCATTATAAATCCATATAATCTATTATAAGTCATCTTGAGAACACCACAGTGCTACTTAGTGACCCATTATAAAGTCTGTCTAGACATAAGCAGTGGTTTGTTCCAGACACCTGAACAGTCCAAAGGGATTTATTAGTAATTCTAACAAAGCCTGGATTGCAGCTAACAGACCACGTTCTCAGAATAATATTTTTTAAAAGTTCCCTCAACACCATCAAAACAGTTCCTGCTGTAAAATGAGTAGAACTTTATTTGTATATATACACACCCTGACAAAAGTCTTGTCGCCTATCCAACTTGTAGAAACAACAAATAATAACATGACTTATTATTTGGCAAAGGCCTCTAGATTATGCTTATTTTACTGTAATAAAATCTTATCAACCCTTGATTTTTAATTCTTGAATTAGGACAGAAAGGTCAGAATTTGCTTAGGCAAAAGTCACTTAACAGAAATAATGTACAGTACAGAACATAAAGTCAGGGTGCGGTGGAAAAAGAATATTGTATGTTTAATATTGTGTATGACTCCAGTGAGCTTCAGGATGAGCTCCAAAGGACTGAATCCATACGTCTCAGCCATGACTCAACTAACTTTAAGTTATTATTTGTTGTTTAACAACTTGGACGGGCGACAAGACTTGTATCAGGGTGTGTATATCAACACCTTGTTGTGGAATGTAGAATGTTTACAATGTCTGTATAAGGAATTATGTTAAATAAGGTCAACTATAACATCTAAATGTTTGATGCTTCGAAGGAAAAAATGTTCTTACTACCTAAACTCAGACAGAACAAATTGCCTTTGACGGCTGTTGATGTTCCGGTAATGATGTTTTCTCACAAGCTGAAAGACTGTTGACTGGCTGGATGCTATTATGCAAATATTTCATAAGAGCAACGTCTGGTTATTTATTTTCCACGTGCACCTATTATTTCCTGAAACCTGAAAAGATCAGACAATTCAAGCTGGCATTGGCTGCATGAACTTATTTACAAAGACCTACAGAAAGTAACAAGCAGTTTACAAAAATGCAAGAGCTTCCCATCTCCTCAGCCGAGTGATTCTCAGCGTAACCAAATGGTGTTTGGACGCGGTGTAAGAATGAGCTCATAGACTTACCCTGAGTTGACAAAGTAGCAGACAGAGAGCTTTTCAGGAAGGGTAGCTTGGAGCCGCTGCGCATACAGAACCAGATTGTCATGCAGGAAGCGAGAGTTGGTGTTGAGAACCTCCATTTGTTTTGCTCCTGCTTTCACAACATCTGGATGGCAGTGACCCACTGCAGAACAAGCAGAAGCATCTCAGGGAGATTTCTATCATTGCTACATGTCTTTTTTATTCTAGTATGGCTTATATAGGAAGTCATGTTCATTTACAGTGACTTCCCAGCTAATGCTCTCAGAACGTTCTTACAAAACTGTGTATAATATAACATGAAACACTAAATACTGTTAAAGGATTTTACATGTGAGAATTTCATACATACCATGAGCTACATTGTTTATGCAATCCAGGTATCGTTCATCTTTCTCGCTGTACATGTACTGGCCTCTTGCTCGCACAATCTTGATAGGATCGTTACTAAAGAACATTTTGCAGGACGGACTACATGTGAACAAAAAGACAAAATTAAATGCCATGTATTTTTCTTTATAAAGCTATAAAACATGCAGCATTGATTTCTCAGGCATGTTTTGAGTTTCTAGGTGACACAAATTCCCTTCTGTCTGCCAGAGAATGTTACCAGAATGTTGCCTAACGTTCCCTAGAAGTTATCGATTTTTTGCAGCAACGTTTGTTTGGACGATAATACAGACCAAAGAACGTGTGTGTGTGTGTATATATATATATATATATAGACTGAGCAATATATATATATATTGAGCATGTAACTGAACAATACGTTCATACGTTTCAAAATAACATCTAATGTTTTTGATACTTAATGGAAACACTTACTTAAAAAAGTGCAACTTAATTTGTTAGACCAGTTATTTAACATGGGTTTTATATATAAAGACATTATTTTACACGCGTTATTTTATCTGATTGTATTAATATGGCACAAGCTTCATGCACGTCTAGTCATGCAAACCATTGCTTTGCTTTTACGGCCTGTAATAATGTTGCACCGGTGCATTAGACTTGTTAACATAGTAACACATTTCTCAAGTGAACAGCTGTCATGACCTGCACTGACATCAGCTGAATGTACACCGGTGAGTTACAATCTTACCCAACGTGTTTCTTTCGAAGATCGATTGTCTTCTGCTTGTCCAAAGTTTCTGTGGCCATTTCTGTGCCTGTAAATGCAAACGTGCCGGTTATATTCGTGTTGCTCTGCAGTCGGAGGCAGCGAGAAGCGGGTGTCCGCGCAGAGCTGTCAACTCCATTAATGTACATGTGCACGAGAGGGAGA
>JBAJNP010000869.1:0-25637 GCA_036877545.1 Yasuhikotakia modesta | reverse complement strand
GAGAGAGAGAGCACAGAAGGGAGGTGACTGTGGTAGGTGGGACAGACCTTGATAAAATCTGTCTAGCTAACAGTTTATAAGTTTCCTTAACGTTTCTCTAACGTTTTCTCTGTGTGATAAAAATTCTTTCTTGTTTTTGAACGTAAAGAACGTTCAAAAACTCCTTTAAAACGTTTATAGGCTGATTTGATAAAACTATGATAAATAATGTTAAACGCTCTATTAACGCCACTGCAAGAACAGTTTTGAGATAAGATTTCCAAGAACATTGGCCAACGTTGTGTAAACGTTCCTGATAGCTGAGACGTCAGTATGGTGATATGATGTAAGATTATTGCGCTATGAAATGAAGGAGATCAGTGACATAAGAACTGGAGAAAACATGGTTTATTTGGCTCTAAAATTACTGTTGTGTAGCATGAACTCAAAATGAAACGTCCAGAGCCTTAAACACACAGCCATGAACAATCTTTGAGCAAATCCCCAACAATTTTTAACAAAAGGCAGAACCATAAACAGCAAATTAAGTAAAAAACCTTAAACAATCAAGAACAACTGGAGAAACAAAGATGTGAAAATTCTCATTGTTACCAGTGACTGTTGAATCTTCGTCTATCATCATAAAAAGACACAATAGTTGCTTTAATTCCTCTCATTTTTCTTCTCCTTTGAGTGGGTGTTTGGGTGTGAAAGGGATTTGGGGGGAATGTTGGGTGTACAGGTTGTTGTAAAGTTTTGTCTTATTTAATTACTCTGTAAAAAGTGGTTGACGTTTTTCCTACATGCTAAAACAAAATAATAGGTAATGCAATGTACAAACATTAATGTTAGAAAACCATAGATTGTCAACTTACAACGTGTAGGAAAATAAAGCAATGGAATTTCTGTAATAAAAAAACAAGGAAAACAAGGAAATGTGTCATTCAGCACCAAACAAAGTACAACAAATTTTGTGACGACAAAATAAGTTTGAAAGACACATTTGGCTCCTACGCCTTCTATATACAAAAACATAAGACGGCTCTCGTAAAGAACTCAAAGAACAACATAATATCAACAATAAATGGACACAAACATTAATGAAATATTATGAAAATGCCTACAAATGGCTTATAAAAATGTGACTGGCATGCATGCAGTTTAACAGTTTAAAATGAAATATTTGCAAAAATCCAGCCATACAGTTTTCAGCCTCATTTGTGTTTGTTATAACGTTACTAAAAAGTCAATACCAGTGCCAACATGAAAGTGATTAAAATATATTCTCATATATTACAATACTGTTGGGTAAATGACATCAAGTTGCATTTGTATATGATACACAAAACATCATTACATGAGAGAGAAATATAAATTGCACTTCTTAATCAAATGAACAAATATTTAACTGCACACTCATAAATCCACTATACATATATTAATCTACATTCAATGCAATGAAAGAAAGAAAGAAAGAAAGAAAGAAAAGAAAGAAAGAGATACAGACTCAGATTTGATACCTTGCATTGCTATATGTCAGAATTGCTCCTTAAACTCAATCCAGGTCTGATTTTTTTCACCATATTCCTCATGTTCAGTGATTTGTAGATCTAATGAATTATTGGTAGAAAAGAACCATAAAAACAAACCTAAAGAAAATGTGATAATGTGATAATATCATGTATTGATCTTACTCAGCATTGGAGCACCAACATAACACTGTATGACTGAAGGCAGAGAATGACTGTTTATAAACCCATCGGCTAAATAACTGTAATCACTGTATATCAGGCAAAAATTAAAATAAAATGTAAAACAACTGATAACCCTTTCTTAAAATAACCATCACATTTAGTAACATACAAACAGCTACCAACTCGTTCTGTGTTGTGATTATATAACAGCAAAAATGCCCATCAGACTGAGACCAAAGTAATGGTCAATGTTATGAAATAACATCTGTAATAATGGATGAACTCTGGTAAAACTATGGAATGTAGTTGAGCTGGTGATATACGTATGTGCTGTATGTGATACTGAGAAAGGAATTATCTCTCTGTGAGTGTTTATTCATTAACACTGCATGTTTTTCACACACCTGAACGCTGCTCTGAATGAACGCTGTCACATAGCTGTTACGGTTCTTTGAATCTCAGGTGCAACAACCTCATTATGTACTTTGACATTTCAGTTATTCTAAAGCCACAGAGAATGTAACATTTATCAGAACGTGAACAGAACCCGCGAGCCTTCAGAACCACACGGAACACAACTCACCCTCTGTAATATCGTACAACTCAAAAGCACAGAACAAACTTTTTCCATAAAGGAATGAAACACAAATGATTTCAGGCACCAAAGGCTATAATACATAAAATGAGCAAATCAAAAATGTAAAGCTGCAATCCAAACTTTTTTGCCGTGTGTGAAGTATGTGATGGAACAGTGATCGGTTCTTACCTTTCATAAGTTCTTATTTGTGTGCTTATAATAACAATGATTTAATTTGAGCTGTTGGGTCTGGTAACTCATGTCAGTTTGACTTAAAAGTAATAAAAAGCAATGTTGTGTTTCACACAGAGATATTGTTAGAGGTGAAAACAACAGATTGCAGCTTTAACAAAAGTCTTAATTAAAGAGACACCGTTCTGTTGTCAGTAGATCAGGGCTGCGTAGCTCCACGCTACTAAAACCACCCAACTGAAAAGTTACCAGAAATGGCTTCACCAGCAGAAGAGGAATATGACGACTGCATCCTCTCATTCACCATCTCTGAGTATTTCCCACTTCCTTTCCGGTGGGCGGATCTGGAAAGACTCTCCATGGCTATCTTACTCAAGAGTGGCCGTGGAAAGTTCAGTGAATGCATCTTCTCTCCTGCTCTTCTGATAACGCAAGTTCTCAACGCAAACATTGAGGTCCATCAGAGCCAAACTCCGAACTGACCCCCTTACAAATAAAGAAAATCGCAAACGGCACATTTCCCGAGACTCATGATCTCATGCCACCAGCCAAGGCGTGACGCCCTTTATGAGGTGAAAACAAAAGAACGAAATCTCCTTTAGAGCGACACATCTTTTGATTTTCAAATCGACAAAGACTTGACAGGCAGTTAGTGAGTCACAGACGTCACACACTGAGCACACCACAACGTGATACGTGTACACAGAACTTCAGCTTGCTATCATGCTTGTTTGAGGGAGGTGGATGGAGTCTTTAGTCTTTTAAGCTGGTAGTATGATGTGGAGATGGATTTAGAGATGAATGCAGTACACAAAGCCAAAGCTGATCTTCAGAAACCTCCTCCACCTTCTACAGCTGTCCTGTTTACCCTGTTAGTCTGCTTTGGTATCCACTCTCATTCCAAAGGCCATGCAAAGCCGGGACTCACACCCTCATCAGAGTCTCTTGCTGGTCAAGTGTTTAAATTCCACAGTGCTGATGGAAATGAAAGGCGTGTTGCCATGACCACACGGGAGAGGAAGCAGCTACGTGTGAGCTTCATGACTTTTTTTCCACGTTTACACACATTTATATCCACTTTCATTTATATTTTATGCACGTAATACTTTTCTGAATTAAAAAAAATATAAATACAAAAAAAGTGAAGCCTTATTTACAAACTCCATGCGGTTTGAGTTAGAGTTATCACTGCAAGGAAAACACAAAGACCAACATGTTGAGTCAGAGTAAGGGCAGTTTTAAAGGCCAACAGAAGGCAGCAAAAAACAAACTGTGCCGTGTCTGCTTAGGTTCTAAATCAATAACATTTACATTTTTTACAAGATGTTTGAGACGTTTGATTTAAACTTACCTTCTGCCAACAGCCTGGCATTGGAAGTCCATCTGGACCCTGTTGTGGAGAAAAATAAACAGTCAGTAACTTTTATATTGGTAGAGTTGTTTAACAAGGCATTACAGTAAAAGACTAAGGCAAAAACTGCTATTGTGACTGTGTAATAATGTGCTGGTCAGCGGTGCATGCAAATGCAACATTACACAAAATAATAATAAATATCAAATAATACACACTATCATTTAATGGTTTATGCCAAAACTAATCAGGCACTGTAATAAAGAAGATGTGCACTTATGAACACTCACAGTTAGCACTGCATTGGCCAACCGTTACAAAACCATGAAAATAATCTAACTGAACTAGACATGCAAATTATCATTCATACATTTTTAAAATATAATAAGACTTGCTGGGTAAAATAGATCTCCTATATGAAAGAATATATCCAGTGGGGTCCAAAAATTTGAGAATTTCTTCCATTATAACTATTAATTATATTAATTTTTCATCACATGATATTAATAAAATAGTAAAAATGTTTTTTTAATTACAAAATGTAGACTTTTGGACCCCACTGTAAAGTACAGTAAAGTAAAGTACAGTACAGTAAAGTACAGTACAGTAAAGTACAGTACAGTACAGTAAAGTACAGTACAGTATATTAGAATAACATTCTAATCCAATCACACATCACAGCATCATAAATCAGGAGGTTTTAACACGGTGAGCCAGAAGATGATTTGACGGTTCTTCTCTCTTCAGTTCAGATCAAGTGCCCAATTGGAACAGATATACAGTATGAGAAGGAACAGAAAGGGTTATAGGCTGGAGGAAAGAGACACATTTTTTTGCACTGAAGCACTTGTTATAGAGGTCCAGAGTTGTTAGTACTAGTTCTATCATCTAAGGAAAAAAACTGAATTAATAACTATTAAAGATCATATCAAATCCTGCTTCATGTTTTACTAGAATATTTTATGTTATTCAAGCAGGTGGGAAAATTGCTTATGTTATGAAGCAATGCAGAATTTAGTGTCCACAAGCAAATATTGCATCTATACGACAGGGAGAATTTAGTTGGAACGTTTAATATTTGTGTTTAAAGCTCTAACTATTCAATGGAGAAAACGTAGAGAAATGAACAGAAGTTGAAGCATGAGTTTACCTGTGTTAAGCAGGACATGCGGTATGTGTTACAGGTGAAGGAGGCAATGAGATCGTCTCAGCTCCACCATTCATAAGCCATGCATGGAGTTACAAGCAGTCTGCTGTAGCTCTCAGGACAGTTCTCCCCAAAACTATTTTTTCCATTATTTACTCACCCTCATTCCAAACCCAGATCTTCAGTGGAACAAAAAGAAGATATTTTAAGAAATGTTTCAGTGGTGTTTGGTTAGCAACGTACTTCAAAATATCTTCTTTTGTGTTCCTCAGAAGCAAAAAAAGTCATGTAGGTTTGGATTATCATGAGTAAATGGTGGGAAAAATTATTTTTTTGGGTAAACTATCCTTTTACACTTAAGACTTACACTTTAACACTTAAGCTGCTCAGTGTGAACGCAGAGGAGGCAGCATGCATGGAAAAGGTAGGAAAAGACAATACTGTACCAATTGGCACGGGGCATCCAGCCCATCCAGGCCAGGTTGACCTGGCTCGCCCTTTTCACCCTTTAATCCCCGGAAACCCTGTATCATAGAAAGGGAACTGGGAGTGTTATTGGGATAGAGGCTGCAGGCGCCCGTCCGGCCTCTCGCTGAGACGGCACGGCACAGGGCAGAGAGGAGCCGCCCAGTGGTTTCCTAGCAACCATGTTTAACCACCATTCCTTGACATGATCAATTTGTGCTGCCATCCCATAATGCATCATTCTTAGATTGCAAGGTTTAGGGATTAATTAAGGTTTAGCATGAAAAGAAATCATTTTAACCAATAATATTTGAGAATCAAGGATGAGGTGGATTTGCCATTTTGACCACGGGACGGCTCTTCCCTTGAGGGTCCAGTTTTCCAGCTCTCAGCTGGGACATACCAATGGGCAGGGTGCATCTAATCCGGGGGCACCCTGTTCTCCTTTCTCCCCCTTAGGCCCTTTTTTGCCTTTCTTTCCCTTCTCCCCCTGTGGACACAATAGTCAGTCAGCTGAAGAAGTCGTGTGATGAGACCTAAGCACAGTTTCTGTGTTTACTTTTAAGGTTTAGTGTGTCATTTTAACATTAGATACCTCCTCCAATAGGAAAGAGTAAATACAGATGAAGTCTTTTTAATGTCTTAATTATTTCTCTAAGACAGCGCTATGATTAAATAAAGAGAAAATTAAACAGTTTTGCTTAGGACTTATTCTCTCAGAAATGTCTCAAATGTCTCAATTAGAGATTCAGAGATGGCAAAAATGTCACAAACTAGTCTGCAATTAAAAGTCAATATTACTGCTTTAACAATACTGCTCTGTTAGGCATCCCATCCACTCTGACATAACAGCATTGGTTTAGCCAATGACGTCAGGCATGGGGGCTATCTGTTTGACTGACCAATGACTGTCGGGGGAGTGTTCGGGGCAACCAATCAGTGCGTTTTCACGTTCATTTGGTGCTGCTAGAAGCATAGCAATCACACACTTCACCTTGAACCTGCCACAGCAAAATAGCAGATTCTGCAGACATGAATCATTAAGTCTCCTCTTTATCTGATTGTTACAACAACGAATTTATTGCATTTAGCAAATGATACAGTCAGGGCAACGTTTACCTGTATTTTCATGCCGGTCACTTTTTGGAAGTGTTACTAGATAAAGGGAATATTATAGGAAGGGAAGTAATGAACAGGAAAAGTTAAATGGGAATGCCAGATACAGGGAACGAGGGATGCGAGAAGCTATTATAGATGAAGGAAATGGGATCAACAGTGTTTTACAGGGGCACAAGGGAAGAGAAAGAGAAGCAGGGAGAACACCCGACAGGAAAAACAGCCCGCCTCCCTCCCACCTGCAAATCACACAGACAGGAGAAACTGCACCCCCTCCGTCACAGCCACACAGTTACAGCAGCTCCGCACAGCAACACCTGCTTGTACGTTAAATGACACTCTATGCAGGAATTATACATCATCCGCAAACCAGTTCAAACCATTTCATGTTTGACATTCCAAGCAATCTGTGTTGGTTTTAAATTTTATGTGATGCAATTAGTGAGATGCATATGTACAGCTTAAATGTACAGTATGGCAGACTGAGTGATTGGTAAATAAATTTATATGACGCACAGATAAATGCAGATGTAACGCATGCACTAAATCCAGGAAGGGATACAGTTTTCAGTGGAAATGGAAAACTGTGAACAAACATTTTTATATTTATCAACAAACTAAATTATTTATATTTATAACTACATGACATTCTAGAATTGAACCTAATATTTAAAAAAAGCTTCATTTAGCATTATTGTGAAGCAGCAGTTTGTAACGTTTGCCTCTCTGGCGCCATCTCTGTTTGAAATAAAAATTGCAGCTTTATTACACAGTTATTTTTTAACATGAATGACAGGTTTAAATTCTAAACTGCTGATGTAAGAACGAGCTACAAATGCTGCATCATCTATTAAAACACTGATATGAGATATAATAGCTTCTGTTCAATTATTATTGTTGATAATATTATTGTTGATTATAAATCATTATTATGAACGTACGGTTGTGAACTGAGATTAGACTAAGGAGATTGTGTTGAACACTAATCTGTCACATTTGCTTATTTTCAACCCAAAAAGTTACAGACTGCTGCTTCAAAGAACATTATATACTGTTCTAATGGTATAGAAAGCCGTAATGGCACTACTAACTGCTGTTTGAGCTTATTGCATGGGCACATTTTATGCTATTATTACTGGGACAAAGTGGAACCGTGTTAGTTAACAAGAGAGACAAGAATGAAGTGACAGGAATCATGCAGGTGTTACTAATACAGAGCCATTACTAAACCAACTGCCTGCTGTCAATGGACTGTATTTCTCACTGAGGAAAATCATATTTTCACTGGACAATAAACTATGAATGACTGTTTTTTTTAGGTTTTATGATTATGGGATGGCAGAATGCTGTGTTAGAACATGAAACTCTGAATGATGAAATACAAATACTTAATATTAAAACATATCGGATGATTTATTGATATTTTCCCACGGGAACAGAAAATCCGTTCAATTAAATGAAAGACCCTGTGTGACGCCCATATAAGGACTTCCTTCCTACGCTACTCTGTAAATGTCCATTGACATCAGATCTAATCGTTAGAGAGCGAAAGGTTCGTTCCCTGTTTCACAATATCTGTTACAATCACCTTTTCTCCTCTTTCCCCCTCGTCGCCCTTGTCTCCCTTTAAGCCTGGCAACCCCTGCAAAAATACAACTACAGGTAAATACACAAGCCTGGAGTCTGATTGGTCCAGGGCACTGAGGGCACTACTGAGGGCAGAACATTGAGCCAGAACACAATAGCAGACGGGTCAACACAGATCAACAACTCACATCCATTCCAGGAGTTCCAGCTGCTCCCTGAAAAACAGTAGAGTAGAGAGAGAGAGAAAGAAAGAGAAAGAGAGGGAGAGAGAGAGAGAGAGAGAGGGGGGGATGGAGAGAGATAGAGGGGGAGGGAGAGAGAGAGACAGAAAGAAAGAGAGGAAGAGGCAGGAGACAAAAAGAGAAAAATGAAAATTGTAAAAATTGAACAAATGATAACTAATATCAACATTTGTTATTCAGGACTAATTGTTTAGGTTACTTACCGGTAACCCATACGGCCCTCTGGGTCCTGGATCACCAACATCACCCTTCTCACCCTGTGACAGGTACAGTAATCAGTGCCTTATATAAACTAATCTGCTGTATAATGTCATTATATAATATGGTATATAATACCATATAATACATTAATGTGACAGTTCAGTTTTACATAAAAACATGTCAAACTGAGCTGAGAGGGTTTTCCTGTGTGAACCATTTAAATGTTTACGCGTAAAACTCTTGTGAGAATTCAGATGGATTTCCCAGATAATACATCAAAAATACATCAATCAGCTGTACTTGAATTTCATTTCACACAGTCCAACTCACTGCATCAGTTCTAACCCTCATCTGACTGAGGTAAGATAACACACAACAACAACAAACATCACTAAACCCAAAACAAAAACTTACTCTATCTCCTTTTGGACCCGCTGGACCAGGAGCACCGACGGGTCCATCCATACCCTATAAATATGGGAATGGTTAGGGCATTTGTTTTAATAAAACATTCAAAACACAGACTGGTCGTGTATTTGGTCAGTCCGGTCTTTAAAATGAGCATCATTTCATTTTTTAAACTCATTCTTCAAATATCACTGTCTCATGCACACAGATATCACAAATAAACACATCGAGGACAATGAAGAAACAATAACTGGCATGTTAATGCATGAGTGAGTGTTAAGTTTGTGTTAATGTCACACTCATCAACAAAGAGACAGAGCATCTTTCATTTTGTTCTTTTTTTGACGTCTACTGATACATTTTGGATGTTACATAGACGCTGTCTTTAAAACTAGCATAGTTGGAGCAATTAGTTAGCGATAATAAGTTTTACATTTTGGATGCAAATAGACCAATTTATATTTTTAGGCAACTGGCTTAAAGTTATGACCAGTCTTGAGGAAAAAAATAGACAAACTTGCAAGACTAGCCTCAGTTTATATAACCAGCCACTAATACTAGCATCTAGTTTTGTATGTTTTTTTTAAATATTTTTTTTGATTGTGATTATTACTTAAATAAAATAACTTGAAATCTCAAAAAACTATGTGTGGACTTGAGGTTTAAAGACCAAGTGTAACAGGAACCATAAAGATAACATGACTAACATTACTGACACATTAACAAAACTGAGTCTAACCACTTTCCACCATTCACCATAAATGTGTCATATGACTCATTTTGGTACTTGGCTCTATGATGGCTGTGGTGGGGATGGATCGTGGTTGCTTGAGACTCACCCGGGGTCCCGGCTTGGCGTCTAAGCCTGATGCTCCCTGTGCGTTTATGGAGGTATGAGTGGAGGTATGAAAAGTGGGATTAGTACATGATGAACACAATGAACCAGACAAAAAACTTGTCAGCTGTTAACCATAATAAACAAATGGACATTTAAAGGTCGGGTAGGCAATTCTGTACATGCTAGCAATAGCAACTGCTTTAAAAGAATGATTTCTTGCCCTCCATTCACACTGCTCTCCAAAGCCACCAATAGTACGTGGAGCTATGCAAGTACATAATGTGACAGGCAAATGGGATAACCTATCATTGCGTTCAGACCAAATGCTAGTAACTAGTACAAACAAAACATGTTTCTGGAAAAAATTGCCCACCCTGCCTTTAACCAACACATACGTTTTTAAAGGCATAGCAGTGAAATTAACCGAAGGCTAGTTTACCCAAAAAGTGCCCTTTTTAATTATTCACCCACATGTCATTCTAAACCTATTTGACTTCCTTCATTCCATAAAAATGGAAACTAATAAACTTGGAGTTTTAGCCTTTAGGAAGTTTTTTTATCTCACTGAAGAAGATAAATAAGAGAGGTGGAACAACATTTGGGTTGGGATTATTATTTTGGGTGAACTATCCTTTTAGGAAAAGTGAAACATTCCTATCAGCAAACAAATGGAGGGAATGGTGGGAAAGGTTAGAGGATGCTGAGATCAAGGAAGTGGGTTGAAGGAAAGCACTGAGATCCCAGGATGCACAGCTGTCATGTGCTCTACTTACGGGGAGACCCAGGGGTCCTCTGTCGCCCTTATGCCCGGGTTCCCCTCGCAATCCTTTGAGACCATGCACCCCTGGTTCCCCCTGAACAGACGGGAGTGGCAGAGGATGGTTTAGGGAATGCTGGGTAAAATTCAAACAGGAGCATCTGGACTTTTTTTCCATTGTCTGGACTGACAGAATAATTTAAGATCCTCCTGGATGAATTTTGTGTGATTCTCTACAATAATCAGGATGGCTAAGAACCTTCATACACATTTTGGGAAACACAGAGTGGATTTTTAGGTCAATATGGCGAGTAAGACTTGCCACAAGATGCAAATCAATGGTATGTCCTCAATTTAAACAATACTGTAATCACTTTTCAGCCAATTACTTTTCTTTTTAACAGAGAGCAATTTGAAGGATTTGTTTTTCCACTGTAAGTTTGTAGCATGCCTTAAACACCAGAAGTCAGTATTTTATGAAGAGGGTGGGATTAATTTCAGTAGTTCAGAAGAGGATTAACTTGACTATTAGCAACAAAGTTAACATGTGGACATTGATTTTACCTACAGTTCATAAAAACCTCCATCTTGTATAGACTTACCTTTGGTCCAGGGAATCCATGCGGACCCTGCAACATAAAAATAACATTATGCTTTATTTCAACAGTACATATCCTGCACTGATATATTTATAACTGAAACAGAATGTAAAGGGGGTATTGAAGAGATAAACCGCTAACAGGCTAAAATTTGCTATTTGGTAGTTGGTGGCAAGTGGTTTTAGGGGAGGGACATTTTCATTGCAGACTGCATCTTACTGGACAAAAATCGGTTTAGTACATGATGAGTCATCAATACTTTTAGTCCATTTTCCCAGAAGAGAGAGACCTCTCATATATTTGCTATAAATTTACTATTTATAAATATTTGTTTATATAATATAAACAATACATAATATATATTTAATATAATATAAATATGTATATTGAGTTTTAGGAGAACACTGAGTAACAGACCTTAAGAGACCTACAGATGTTTAAAAATGACTTTTAGTCATGCAAAATCCAGATATTGCATGTTATGTAATCTGCACATTGCCAGTCACCTGTTTTATGAGTATATGTGAATATGATTTCATATCTACAGTATATTACACAGGCCTGGAATAACAGCACGGCAATAAACCTCATACTTACATAACTGTCTTAATGTACAAAGAACAGGTGTGTGGTGTCTATATAGGCCACCTGTATATGTACTGTAGGGGAGCAGGTGTTTTGTGTGAAGTGTGTAATATACGTGAGTAAAGACTCACCATAGGACCAGGTGGTCCATGTGGCCCGGGTGCCCCGGGGGGTCCAATAATCTGTTTGTGTGAGAAAAATAAACAAAACCCTCTCAAGACAATATGCATAGCTAATAAATATATACATATAATCATTTAACATAAAACTGGCATTAAAGCAATAAGCAAAAACAACTAAAAATCAACACATTTCTTGGTTGGTTTCTTTGTTGGTACATTTTTATAATAAATCTTTCTAGTCCATCAAGCTCAAGAATATTTGATTGGGTAAAACCTGTAGGGGGTGGAGCTTTAAATATTGTTTTAGACAACATAGGTGAGGGGTTGGTAGGGGGGCTTAAAGTGAAAGTTGTTGACAGCCACAATTAAATCATATGGCCCCTAACAATACAACCTGTCCACATTCCATGTATAGTGCTTAGATAATCATATGTTTACACAATGATAAAACATTAGTTCTCAACTCATGCACAAGCATTCATCACTTTGAAAGAGGCTCAGGTCAGTTAACTGCAGCTGTGGCGCACGTATTCTCAGATCACGTTATGATTGGCCGCTATTGTTGGCTGTACTTACTGAGGGTCCCTGAGGACCAGGCAGGCCGGCATCCCCTTTGTCTCCTTTCATACCATTCACACCCTGCAGGCACATTACAAAAACATTTGACTTAACCAAACAATTCAACAGGTCAGAATCAGACACCCTTCAGATGAACTGGCATCAGATGATATCACTGCTGTACTGTGATATATATACCATAATACTGACCATGTGGTACCTCATAGTACATTTCAGTTAGCGTAGTACTATCAGTCCTGTGTACATAATGTTTTACCTGCAAGCCTGGGAGACCCATAGTTCCCTTTTCCCCTGATATTCCAGGAATTCCCATGTCACCCTTTGAACCCTTGTGACCCTGTGAACACGTGGATGATGTAAGTTATGACATATTGTTATGTAACAAGTGACAGGGTTAGACAATAGCAGCCAGACACATCCGGTCTCCTTTACCCGTTCTCCATCCAGTCCCGGAGGTCCAGAAACACCCTGATCGCCCTGTGAGAAACAATAACACTTTAGACTGAAATGAACTGCAGTCACTCTGTGACCTCAAGGGCTTCAGACTATCAGTCATTTAATACACATAATGGCCACATTGTTAGAAGATAATCAAGTATGAATGAATTTACCTTTGATCCTTTTGGTCCAAGTGGCCCAGGAGGTCCCGGGGGGCCCTAAATCACCAAAAAATAACAGAAGGTCATAAAACACTGAATGTGAAGTTCAAGCCCCAATAGATTTTTATATAGATTCACATTGACAAATCAGAATATTAGGTAGATTTTAAATATGCAAGCAACACTTTTCTCATTAATGTTTTTGTTAAAAAAAAAGTTGTTATATACAAAAACGTTATGTAACAAAAACATAGGAGACACTTCTTGTGATATCGCACACAGGCGCACACAGGTCCAAACAGAACACACACAGCACAAATGAGAACTGTAGTCTGTGCTCTGACTGAAGCCGTGTGATCAAAACAAAAAATAGAAAACGGGTCTTTAGTGATATTTAGTAATATTAAGAGTAACCAAGTTCTTATTTTGGCATCACAGAAAAGGTTTGTCCTCTCAGGTAGCCTATGTGACCTTTGTTAACAGAAACAACACTCACATCGAGTGAGATAAGACAAGCTTTAACAAACTTTGTCACAGCAACACACAACGTTTTCATAACATTGAGGCGTCGTTAGGAGAACTAAACGAGTCAGGAGAAAAACGTGAGGAGTTCATGCTGGGCAAAAACACAGCACTCATGTAACACATAGACAAGACAGTGAATTACCGTAACTGTAATAGTAGTTATCTTCTGTAGGCGGCCGGAAAGAGGGGAGGGTAAAAGATAAGATTATAGTTATGCAGCCTGTGTCAGCATGCAGTCAGCGCTATCTGACGTACCACTTAAAACACCACACCGCTAATTTAGCCACATTATTAAAACTTCACTTCATTAGGTCAATTACGTCAACAAGTAAGACTTTACAAGTTTAACATGTAAAGTTTTACATTTAACTGGTAACTTATTAAGGACTTGATACATAAATTATACACTTCCATATGTTTTTAGTGGCCTAACAAAAGCTGTTTTATTCTACAGGGAGGACTGGCGTATTAAGATCACATGATCAGACAAACACTTTTTAACAGCTTAACCTTCTGTTATCAGACACTTCCGACTGCTGAATCAACAGCTTATTTTACAATAGCAGTTGTATTGTCTTATTAATCAGCGAAAACAAACAATTTCTGGCTGCACCTTTGAACTACACACACCGTCTTAACCTGCGTTTATCACAGCTCAGAGATACCGTTCAAATTAAAGGGTAAAGGTGACAAACCTGAAGCGCTTCCTGAATGTTTCCATTGTAGTCGATGATTTCAGTCGTGCCCTGTTCACCTTTCTCTCCAGCTGGACCCTGAGGGACAATCAAACAAATCAATCATCACTGATGGAAAAACTGAAACTGTCTTTATTTAGTAAGAATCTGAGATAAGTTGGTCTTGGGCAATGAGCAAGACACAAAATGATATTCTGAATTTTCTCAAGTTATTGGTATTAATGTATTAAAACATTCTTCAAGCATTTTAAATTCTTTCTGCATACTGTGCAACATTTCACTAGCAATTTTTTGACCAAAAACAATCACGTATAACATTTAAAATGTTCTATTAATGTCACTGCAATAACATTTTTAACTTTAAAGATCCAGTTGGAGAACATTAGCCACTGTTTTGAAAACATTCCCTGTCATTTTTTTTAACATGTATTAACAAGTTTTCTGTACCTCACTGTCATACAAACCAAGACAGAATGAAATCATAACAATGTGCTGATAGTTCAGGCCAAAATGAAAATTCTGTCATCAGTTACTGTTAGATTGTTCCAAACCTCCATGACACAATACATCACCATTCACTTCAATGCATCCCTCTCCAGGCAATGAAAGTGAATAGAGACGGAGGCTGTCAGTCAAACAACATTAAATGGTAACTAAACAAACTAAATTCTCATGTTTGGTATGAAGTATTTATTGAATCTCTCTTTAATTACATAGAAAGTGAAGAATTCTCTCACGACACACACTCATGCGTGAGGACTTTACACTAGGAAACTGAAAATGACTTTTTTCTGCACAGTCATGTATTATGGCCAGTCACTTATTTACTGACCTGTTTCATTGCATTATGCCCTGGATTTGTGAATAATCAATACAACTGGCTCGTTCTGGTTTTATTCAGTCAAACGCAACCTTAACCCAATTACGTCAGCATTACCGAGCGTTTTCGGGAAGAAACATCAAGGTTTTGGTTCTGTCCAACTCTTCAAATGACGGAAAAGTTTATACAGCATAAATGTCAGTTTACATATTTTAAATCGCCCCACAGCGATCACTGGTCACGATGTCAAACAATCACAAAGTGTTAGAATCAAGCTGACTTGTGAAACTTAAAGAAAATACACAAGTTTGTCAGAAACGTCTGAAGATGTGACTTACTTGTGGTCCTGTTTGGCCAGCATCTCCTTTGTCCCCTGTATCCCCCTGTAATTACAATACAGACTTTATAAAGATTACATTTGAGCATTTTAAACTGTTATTCTGACTGTTATATCAATGCATAACAAACATTAGTTCTATGTTTGAATTAAAACTGCAATTTATAACTTTTGCTGTTTGAAACATAAAATTGCAACACACTTCATTACATATGTTACAGTCAAATAAAGCCAAATTTCCTGGAATAATAACTGATTTTATAAAGCACAAAAGTGTGCAGCTGTCAATCTGAATGCATGTATTATTAAATAATATAGACTGACCTTTGACCCTTTAAGGCCTGGATTTCCGGCTTCTCCYGGCTCTCCCTAAGAGTTTTTGAAGACAATTAAATGACATACAAACGCAACCTGCTAAAATATGGAGAGTTCTGTATGGAGAAATATGGAGAAAAATATATGAAAAAATAACTGAACTCTCCTAAAATATGGAGAGTTCTGTATGTGGTCAGTTATCATCTTCATAAATGTTACTTGCTAATAATCTGAATACATTCTTCTGCAACAACAAAGATCTGCTTGTTTGTTCCTCAGAAACCACTGAAAATTGCACAAGTGCTTATGTGGTTTACGCTCATATAGCCAGTCATAGTCTAGACGAGACATCATTTTGTCCAGTTGTACACATCGCCACTAGGGGAAGTAAACTCTCATTTTTGTTGTTAAATGCAAGACTACATGTTTATTTGTTTGCAAATTTGTCCAAATGAAACATGCACACAACACAACTGTACAAAAGACCGGAGATTTTTATGTGCTCAATGTGTCAGATTCATACCCAAAAATTACCCATACCTGTTACCCAGTTACCCACCCATTTAGTGACTGCTTATCTCACCTTCTGTCCGGCTGGACCTATATCTCCACGCTCCCCCTTCCCAGGAGGTCCTGGTTCTCCTCTCTCTCCCTGCAGAAAAGACATTTGCAAATATTTAGCAGTTTAGCCCTTTTGCTTTTTAAACATTCATTGTTTCTCCCTTTGTGCATTTGATCAAAACAACACAGCTGGAAAATACATGAATCCAAAACAACTTCAATTGCAATCAAGATATACATGTTATAAATGCACGTGTTCTGGGAGTTGAACCCACAACCTTGGTGTTGCAAGTGCAGAAGGAGCTACAGAAGTCATTGTATTAAATGGCCTGTAGAGGGCAGTAGAGCAACACTATTTGGAGATGCCGTAACTTAACTGCCTAATATCCCGGGAAAAATCTTTACTTTCCTACCAGTGTTACAAAAACACGTCTTGAAAATGGCAAATATGTAATTTAAGAGCATAAAGTCTTTATTTGGAGGCAGAATCCATAGCAGTGCTTTTACACAAATTTACCAAACCTCTAACAAAAACATTAAAAATGTTATTTTGAAGTTTCTGTGGATGTTCAAAACATCCAGCCTTTAGACATTATATAAACATTACCACTTGGTTATAAAAACGTTACTCAAACTTTTGTTAATTACAATACCTAGCCACATTGTTTTCGATATGTAGGCTATTTATTGTTTAAAAATCTACTAACGTCACCACAATAACATTTGCCAACGTCCTAAAAACGTTCCCTGTTAGCTGGGCTTGTTGTTGGTCACCATTCACCACAGGAATGATCGATATCAAAGTGGTACTTTGTTAATTATCTTGTTTTGGTGGCGTCTTCCTTCATCATGTTCTTTAATGGAGCTTCTGCCCAAAATAATTCAATTCAACCAGCTTCATCTCCACCGGAGGAAACTCAAATCCTTCAGGACACTGAGACACTTCATCAGCATCAACTCAAGCTGGGTGGGCAGGAGTCACTTTAAACTTCTACTGGCAGATCTTCATTTCGTTTTCTTATTTTAAAGTTCCCATAATTTCCAGTTTTCATCTCTGTCAGAGGACCATACAACTGAACAAATCAGAAGAACTAGACAATCAAAGAATAATTACTTTATCCTTTAATCCACTGAACTTGAACTTGCCCAAGTAGTTTTTGCCATTTCTACTTTATTTTCCACTTTTTTGAGGTTTCAACTCAATTTTCTTCACCAGTGAATGAATTCAAAGGGGTCAAAAAGTACAACGAACTAATCATTGCAAAGTTACGCAAGTTGTAACTTTGCACCGCTTTCGTTTTGCTTTAACTTTAGGTAGCAATTAAGCTCAAGATTTCAATTGTGGTGGTTCCTATTTTAAAAATATATTCCGCTTGTAACCCACAGCCTTTTAAATTACCATTTTTGTTTCAAAAGAAGATGACTGAAGAGTCTTTTGTTGTTGTCTAACAGAGCTAAATAAAACCACAACATAAGACCAAAGATTATAAAATTAACAAGATGCTGCAGTTCTGTTATTTTAAATGGGGGAAAGTGCAACACTCATTATGGCGAGTGTTAAGAAGTGAAAGAAGGGGTTGCAAAGTGCGGAGACTACCTTAAAGATTCTTTAGTAAGACCCACCTTAGTCCCTGGCAGGCCTGGCAGTCCAGGCTCACCCTGAGGCCCATAGAAACCAGGTTCACCCTAAATAAAGAGAGAAAAACCAAGGTAAGGCATTTTCCTATTAAACAGAATTGAACCACCTTGCTCCTGGAGGTCCAGTGTCTCCAGAGTTTGGCTTCAGCTGGTCTCAACACACCTGCCTGGAAGTTTCTAGTCAGTCTAGCAAGACCTTGCTTAGCAGGTCAGGTGTGTTTGACTGGAGCTGGAGCTAAACTCTGCAGGCCCTACAGGAGCAGGACTGGTCACCCCAGCTACAGAACATTTTTCTTTTAGTAGAAGCAACACACAACTGTCAAACAATGTGACTCAAATAAAGTTTTTAGAATCTAGATCAGCTTGTAAAGTCAAACCACAGTAGGCATGACAGCTTTTCAAAGCCTCGCTTTGATGACTAATACAGAACAACCCTTTTTTCATTTCTTTTGACTGAACTAGATGCTAATAACATCTTACACATGATTTTTTTCTGCTCACCTAGATAATGCATTTTGATTTGATTTGAAAAAGTATATAAAGGATTATTGCTGTAACTCTGTTCACTGTGACTGAGTTGCTGATATTACAATACTGTATATAATATGAGAAAAGGACTAACAATTGTTGTAAGAACGTTCCCCTAACGTTTCCATTAAGTTGTTCTAGGAATTATTCTGTTTTTAGATGTTGCATTAAAGTTACTGCTTGTTTTTTTAAAAAAAACGTTTCACTAACTATCTAAGAGTAACGTTTTGAAATGTGACATGTAACATTAACAATGCTCCGCTAATGTTAATGCAACAATGTTTTAACAGCTTTAAGAGAACGCTGGCAAACATTTTCAAAACATTCCCTGTTCTTATTCTTCCCTTACTCAGATATATTCTAGTTTCTGAAAAGGCGAAAATGAACACTGTATGCACATGAGGGACAAAAGGAAAACTAGATTCATCTCAGAATCCTTTTAAGAAGATGAGAGCATTACATTAGCACAATGTTAGCATCCAAAGCATTCAGCCCCTAAGTGAAACCAGGGTTATATAAAACGGGAGGGATTTTTATAAGGTCAACAGGTTGCAAGCGAACTAAACGAATACAGGCAAACAAACCAAAACAGCAACAAGCATTAGCTCATGCCTGTGCTAAGCATTCTTTGCATTGCAAACTATAGAACGTTTGGATAATGACCCTAAAGGACTTTGGCTCCAAAAACTTCCACTAATTTTCTTTCATTTTATTTTCAGAAACCTTGCAAATCTGGAACGTGTGCGGCAGTCAGCCATTTGATTCAGTTTATGAAGAAAAACAAAAGTTCTGTTTCACAAACAAATGGCTTAAATGACCTCTGATACTTCTGGAAGAGTTTGTTCTGTGTGATTTAAGATCCCTGACTGTTACTGACTGTTTTAATAATCACAATCATTATAAGTGACAACATCAATTTTGGTGAGGAAAAAGGTTGAAGAGTTAAAATATCTATGATGAAAGACAGACAGTGCATTTAAAATTTTGAAAAATTAAACCTTAACCTTAAGGCAAAAGTTTTTAATGAATAAACCAACTAACAGTCTTTAAACAACATCAGAAAACAAAGAAGTCATGATGAATCAATGATTCAATAATCAATTAATCCTGACTGTGTGCATCCTGATTATAAACAGACCAACAGAAAAGCACATTTCATCCAAAATGATACCATTTAAAGCATGTCAAACATGTTAAAGGCAGGGCAGGCAATCTTTTCCAGAAATAAATTCTCTTATGCTTGAAAGTAAAGTGGTATAAGTATATTTATATATTTTCTGTGGAAGGCACAGGATCATAAAACGTTCGTCCAATTATTGCATTCGGTCTGAATGCAACGATAGGAGGTCCTACTTGCCTTGGAGATCACTCTACAGAAGACATGCTACGTTGCTATTGCTAGCATCTCCAGAATTGCCTACCCTACCTTTAAGCAAATGATGCATGGAGACAAAACAGTTGCACATCAATGATTATGCAGTCTGTGGACATGTTCTGTTGGCTGCTGGATGCTGGGTGGGCGGGACTGGGGGGATTTTAGGCATGAAGACACAAGAATTACCTTAATCCCGGGGAGTCCGGGCAGCCCTGGAAGTCCTGGCTCTCCCTACATAGGAAAAGTGCAACAAATTACAGCCAAACCAAGCCACCACTACTGGCCCTTAGCCTGGAAACCCGGCCCAACCACAATAGGTTTCCTCTTGCCCACTATATCAAAAGATTGGACCCGGTTCACCAAGTAAAGTGAAAATCATCAAGATTCCACAGTTAAAGCACAGGAGCATTGACCATTTAATGGTGTTGCAGTTGGATGGTGTCCAGTTCTTGCTGAAATGCCATGTTTGATGGACTGTTTTGTCTATGCTGTAAATTGGTGGGTGGGTCTACAACTGTAAAGCCTCCTGCTTGTGTGTGAAACATGCTACAACCCAGTTTTTAGGTTGTAAGAATGTTTAACAATTTTAGGTTGTAAGAATGTTTCCATAAAGTAACAAAAATGTTCCAAAGTGCTGTTTTGAATGCCCTAGGAAGGTTAAAAAATGTCCAGTTTTTTAGACATTGTATTGTTATTGCTTGACCATTACTTCAACTTTTTTAATTCTATATGTAACATTTTTAAAACGTTCCACTAACAACTTAAGAATACCTTTTTAATAAGAAACTGTACATGACATTTACTTTACTTTCACAGAACGTCAGCCAACATTGAGAATGCTCTCTAGTGCTGTATAGATCTAATTAGAACTGTAGATATATTATTATTGTACTGTGGTCTCGCTAAATCATCAGAAACGAGGGAAGAAGTTGAACCCTCAGAAGCACTAACATACCACGTCAAAGATAAAATTTTATTGTTAGTTAAGTCATTCATGCTCTGCTGAAATTAATACGCATGTGGAATGCGAGTAGGAAAAAAGCTCAAAATGGCTGCATCCAAGATCTGAGAGCTGAACATTTTCACAGCGTTTCCTTGAAGTGCCGTTAATATGATGAACAATTTTGTAAGAGCAGAACTTGCTGTTCTCCGAGGCCTCACGCTGAATTATTTCGATCAGATGAATAATTCAGTGAAGCCTAACAGTATTTTAATGGGCAACCAGAACAAGTTATAAAGCGTGACGTGAACCACATAGAGCTGAAAGACAAAGTAGGTGAGCTGGTGTAAAGTTATGAGTTTGTAGCAGGAGAAGATCAAGTGTTTACGCTCCTGTCTGAGTCAATTAATTAACCAGCTTCACAAACTGAAACCAAAAAGTTATCATTATTCACAGACTGTCTTTTTTAAAGCTAACATGTTGTCTTTGATTGAGATTAGCCAGAAGTGAAAGTAAACTTTGCCCAATTGTTTTCTTGTCACTGTTTGCGCTTTAATTCACATGCGATGGTGGCAAGCAAATGTTCACAAGCTTTAATCAGCTGTATTATATCAAATGTTAGTGCAATACAAATGCTTTCGTTAATCGCTCTTCACTTCAACTTGAAAATACATTGTCAGTGTTCTCATTTCATTAACGTACCCTGGTTAGAACATACGTTCAACAAATGTACAGTAACTGTTCATGATCTTAAATGAAGCATTCTAAGGATTAATTGGAAAATTATTTGCCAAAAACCATTCCATTCAAGTTCACCCCAAAACAGGAATTCTGTCATAATTTTAATATTTATTAAACAAAGAAAGTCATAAAGATTTAAGAAATAAATGATGACAGGATGTTTATTTCTGGGTGAACTGTCCCCATCATTGTATTTTCCGGACAGCAGTGTGTTTTGTGCAAAGTAACTTTACCTTTTGTCCTCCACGCCCCGGCTCGCCCGGCTCCCCCTGTAATAATAAAAATGTTTATACGCCGCCAAATAAATGTAAACATTTAACATTCACTAAAGTCAAGACCTTGAAGACACAAATGATGCTGAGATCTTACCTTGATCCCAGCAGCTGATGATCCAGCGTCGCCCTGTGACAGATTAAAACTGTAAAACACTTTCTCTTCAATAAATGCATTTAACTGCTGCCCTGAGGAAAATCCTGCAATATCTGTCAATGAAGCCCATTTTAAGCCTAATTTTGAAACTTAAGTCTTTCATTTAGACTTCAAATAAGGTTTGTTTCATTTTGTGGAAATGAGTTTTAATCATCGCTAAGTCACAACACTGCCGAGCGCTGCCAAAGCCTCTGGTTAAACGGTGCAACGTTCTGCAATAGAAGCTCCGCTGTTAGCCAGCAAACTCCATCAGGTTGTGAGTACAAAGCAAAGCAGATTAGCTTAAGTGAAAACAAATGAGCAGATCCAAGCACCCATTTGCTCCAGCCTCTCCAACTGCTATAATACCAGAAGAAAAGTAAGAGATAAAGAGATAAAGTTTTCAAGGAGAATGAAGGTTTAGAAACTAGAACTAATTGGGTACAATCCATAATAATAATTGTGTAGAAGGTTCACAGAGGGTGTACATGTAAAGTTTGCTATGCTGCTGTCATTACATTGTGCTCCATTGTGCTAACATTTATATAAAATCCATCCATCCATCCATCCATCCATCCATCTATCTATCTTTTCATTCATCTTTTCATTTATTCATTCATCCATCCATCCGTCCAATGATTAAGGACCTCAACATATTACATCTAAAACAATTAAAGCTCAGTTGCTCAATTACTTTTCATTTAACAAACAGAATGTCAATGAAACCAAAAACTGCATGAGAGAAGAAAGGTTTACGCCCAATACCAAATCAAAGCAACCTGAATGAACGCATAAAACTTTATGCTTGTGTAAATGTTTTCTTTTCCTGTGCGCAGACACTGTGCAGCATCTGTGTCACATCTGTGCCAGCGCAGTGTGACTCATTGACATTCAGAACAGTGAGATGAGTGAGTTCAGTCCGGGTGAGAAAGCTGGCACAGATGATGCACAGGTGCAGCTGAAGATGCGAAAAATGTCTTCCTGCTTCAAAGAGCAACGCTTCCCAAGAGACTCAAACCGGGAAAATACTGAGGGTGTTTATTTTGATCTTCTCCTGGAAAAACACTTGATGAGAAACGTCTTCATCTGTTGTTTTTACTGCCTTTGACTTTTAAACCTTTTAAAACTTCAAGATCAGAGCGAAATGCGCAACCAAAACAAAATGCAAACAGCCTTCGCTGCACCTTTGTTCTGCTATCAAGCTTTTGTCCCACTGCAGCAACAGATATACAATAAAAGCCCAGTTGAATTCATTTCGACATGAGGTGAGGAGCAGAGGGCAGAAGATGATAACAGCTGGTGGGAAAGAGCGGTCGGCCCTCCGTCTGCTGCTAAGGTTGTGGTTTCACATCACATGTATCTTCTGCTTAGAGGTTGCTGAGGAATGCATGCTCTGACTTTTATGGGTGTAATTATGATGCACGGCACACAAGGCAAGTTTAATTGCTGCATTTTTTGTTGCCCATAAACTACATTAACAGTTACAGCTGGATATCAGTAAACATGCCTTCGTCCCGCCCCCATCAACACCTTTTGTGTTCATGTTCTTCACGCACACTTGCGGGATAAATAAACGATTCCAAGAACATGTATAAAACGCTTCCTTTCATTTGTCAGTGTGACTTCAAAGTGGTTTCTGGCTATGTTTGGTTCAAAATGACAGCATTAAACTGTCAGGCCAGATGATAAGTCTCGACTCTTGTTGTGATTTACTGAGAGCTGAAAACTCAATCCATCAAAGTTCTGTTGTGCACCTGACGATTATTGGCAGAGATTTACATTGGTAACAATTCATGCCATCTGGTGCTGATTGAGTTGAGTCTCAAGGTCCTAAATTCATTAGAGAAGTCACTAATCTGTAAGTGTCAGATGCCATACAAACAAATGACTTACTGTCCAAAAACTTATTATAGACACTAACACATCTGACCACAGGTGCCATCACAGAAACAACTGTAGCAAACTGTCAGCTTGTGTTTATTTGTATGCATGTGACTATTAAAGCTGCAATTTGTCAAAAAACTTCTGCATACATTGAAATTGGACACAACAACCAACTTAAATAATGACTGAATAATGTGAGCCTACAGTTGCAAAACAGGCTAAGGAGGCAGTTTTGAACACTGATCTGACAGGTACTTACTCAATATAATGTTTTTGTGTATTTTTAACCAAAAAAATAACAGATTGCACCTTTAAACATGCCTTAATCAGTCTCGTAAAAGCCTCTGCAATGTGTCTTAGCACAAACACACAAGGTTTTGATTATGGTTTTAATACTTTATAAACCAGAAGTATTTTAAGAACATATGACAAAAAGGTGAACAAGCAACAGCTACTGCCAGAGAACATAATCTGTTGAAATTGACTTTCATTATTTTGTTGCTAGCGTGATAAACCATGACCGAGAGGCTACTGACAGACTGACTGACAGCCTGGCTTAACAATGTCAAGAGACTGTAGCAGCAACTGAACAGAGAGAGAGAGAGAGAGAGAGAGCGAGAGCATGATTCCACTGATGGTGCTATTCACTGCATTACACTGCCAGAAGGTCAGGTTAGCCTGTTAGCATGACGGTCAGGTTGCGATTATGAAGTGCTGATACAGTTTATGGACCAACAAAATGACTTTGCAATGCTGACAAGCATAAAACAATGTGTGTTTTATGCCCAGTTCTGACAATTAGGGATGCATTGCTACTATATACAATAATACAATTATTTTAACCTCATACAATTTCGACAACGAATATAAGTTTCTTGAGAGAAAAATGTCAATATATACATTTATGGTAAATAAATACATGTAGGTCTAAACTAAAGTGCTAAGCTAAAGTTAGAAGTAACATTATAACTGAAGTTGTTCCACTCTGGTTCCTTTGTTTGGAAACAGTGCTGTTTTCTACTGAGTCTTCTGAGCAGAACATGAGGAGCACCAGAGGTTCAGAGCAGCTCAGACTCTCGAGTGGCACTGCCAATGCTTGAACCAGCGCCAGGTTTCTCGGGTAAGCTGCAACCTCAAGATTACGGGCAAGTGCCGGGAGACTGTGCCACCGGCCAAACCTCCAAAACCCCAAAACCTTTTTTGCAATCCAATTATGGAGTTTATTTGTGTTATGTTTTGACCCAAAGCGATTTCTTTCCACCTCTGAGATCTGAGTGTTTTTAGTGGGAACCAAGCTACATAGCAAGTCACAGCTAATTTCACACCCAGTTAAATATTTATACACGTAACACCAAGAAGTCATTGTTTTAAGTACCAAAGCCATGCATCCCCACTGGGACGGAACCGCTCGCAAGCCTTATACCATCTACAGACAAACACACACAAATCTTGAAAAGCAAATACTGGCACTCAGGTTTAAACAGATGTGTGAAATGAAAGAAAAATGTTTTAAAGTAATTAACATACAAAACTTGGATTCAGAACATGTTTACAAATAGTACAAAGATTTACAAATGTTGCCGGCATGCTCAAACATTGCTAGAATAGCATCCCAGCTATTAGAGAATGTTCTCAGAATGTTGGGAGAATGTTCTCAGGAAATATTCTTGGAGTAATGACAGTAGAATGTTGTAATGTTATATATCATATATATCATTCATATTTTAATTAAAAATACACACACACACACACACACACACACACACACACATTATATATATATTATGTATATATGTGTGTATATATATATACATATGTATATACTGTTTTTC